>PVKN010017725.1:0-17192 GCA_004027915.1 Capromys pilorides
ACAAGATTTGAACAATTTAACAAAGAAAGTATATAGTGCCAATTATATGAATAAATGCCTGATATTATTATTTAAAAGGCATGCGACTGCATAAAATGCCCAGATTTTTAAAAGACTGACCTTATTTCTTGTGACAAGGCCATAGAACAACTGAAATTCTAGTACACCATGAGCATGCATGTGAAATGGTCTATCCACTTCAGAAAGTACTCTAGTAGTTTCTTTTAAAGTCTACCAACCACTTGTAATCCACACATTTAGCTGAGAAAAATGTTCATACAAAGCCTATGTTCATGCACAGAGTTCTATATAAATACTCTCTCAGGAACTCAAAATAACCACAAGCTGGCAACACATCAGTGGCCATCAAAAGGCAAGTGAATAAAGAAGTTATAGTACATGCACTTAACAGAAATATACTCAATACTCATAGTGCATTATTGATATATGCAACAATATGGATGTCTATTAAAATAATTAGGCTGAGTAACAGAGGCCAGACAGAAACTTAGTGTACTATATGCATTCATTTGGATTGGCATAAAAATGCCATAAACTGGTGGCTTATGAACAGAAAGTTTTCATTGTTCTTGAGGCTGAAAGTTTAAGATCAAGGTGGCCACCTGGTCTAGTTCGTTAAATGCCCTCTTTAGTTTGTCAACTGCCAACTTCTCAGTGTATTTTCATAAGTAAAAAGGATGAGTTAGTTCTCTTGAAATGGCCTTTCTAAGATCACTAATCATTTAATAAGGGTAATGCCTTTGTGCTCTAGTCACTTTCCAAAGGGTGCCTACCTAGTATCATCACCTTAGGGGTTAGGGTACTGACATACGAATTTGATAAAGACACAACCAGTCTATAGTAGTACAATTCAAATTATATAAAAATTTAGAAGATGAAACTAATGTATGGTGATAGAAAGCAGATCATTGGCTTGGGGTAAGTGAGATGGGTGGGGGATAAGAGAGTGGGTAGAGCATAGGTTACAAGATTTTATGATTTGTGAAGGATACATTCACTTTTTTTTATTATGTTAGATTCATGGGGAATACATGTGTCAAACTTATAAAAGTAAACTCTGTGTGTGCCATTTATAGTGTGTCTATAATACCTCAATGGAGAGATTGGACAGAAAACAAAGCCTTATGGGAAACCAGCACTCATCCTTGTGTGGTACCCAGAGTGCGGGCTTTGCAGATCAACCTACCTGGTGCAGATCCAGGTCAGTGCCCTGAATCAACACTTTCTTCTGTGAGCTTCCCTTTCTTCCCTACAGATGATGATAATGGCAAGTTAATGACATATGCTGCACATGCAGTGGGAATGATAATGCCTCTTCAGCAGAGTCGTGCTGAAGAGCAGAGGCACCAATGCATACAAATTACCAACTCATGGTAACTACTCTGCCATTGGCCCTTTTAATTATTATTAACACATGACCAGAGAATAAAGATATAATTCTTATGAAATATACTATTGGTGCCATAGGCAACTGGTGCAATAAAAAGGATTCAGGAGGTTGGTCTCTCTTTGTGAGTGATCTCAGCACTGTTCTGAAATTGAGCCTGCTCATTTCTACTCCAAACAATGTTGCAGATGTGCCTTGAAGCCTTGTCCACAGAAAACATGAGTTTACTTCCAGACCAGGAGCCATGTCATTAGGACATGGACCTGAGATTTCAGTAAGATAAATAATAAACAAGCATCTCTGCTTGTGAGGTGAATTATAGTCTGATGAAAATGAGGCCAGCATTTAAAGCCTGGTTTAGAAAGCACCTGTCTTTCCTCAACTTATCACACCTTATTACAGAAAGCTGTTTGCTAGGTACTGGATAAAGAAAGCAGCCTGTTAATGTAAATTATTTCATAGGTACCTCATGCAAGTTGCCTGTATTTTTATATTATAGAAATTATAGTGCTTGGGATGGTACCTTGAATAATGTTTGTGGATTTGTAGGAAGCATAGTAATGCATCATGTAAAAATATTTAACATGGGTACATGGTGATTAAGTTTTGATCCTACTAGTAAGAAAAAATACCTAGTACAGAAGGTGAGGTATATCAGTCAGTTTTTTGTTACTATAACAAAACTGAAGGCATGCTCCTTATAAAGGAAAGTAGTTTATTTTGTTCACAATTTTGGAAGTTAAAAGATCAAACAGCATGGTATAGGCTCTGGTGAGATCTCTCTTAGCTGCATTGCCTCATGATAAATATGTGTGCATATCTGTCATGTGGTCTATCTCTCTCTTCTTATAAAATTGTTAGGATTCAGTCATGGGGGCTCAACTTTGATGATCTAATCTAATCTAATCTAAACTTTCTAAATGGCCCCATCTCTAAATGGCATAGTTAGGTTGAATTTTCACCCTCTTGACATCACTAACGTATGACTTTTTGGGACTAAACTCATGCATGACTTCCAAAATGGTGTCTGCAGGAGAGGGACAAGTCCAATTCAAGACATAATAGAATGCAGACCACTGTTTCTTTGACTGACAAGCCCCCAAGTCTTTGCAATGCTGTTTGCCTGTGTTTTATATAATGATTTAAGATCCATGAGAAGACTTCTGAGATGGCCCCTTATTGGGACTCTTGTCATTTTTCCATCAATAATTGAGCCAGCACTGGATATGACAGCCTTCTCAGTTCATGTCAGTATGTCAAAGATCTGATCCGGCTGCTGCACCAATCTGTTTTCTGGGATGGTTGGACTGCAGGGCTTGTGGAGTGAGAATAGAGCTTGACAGTTTATGATCATATGATCTATAGTGACAAACCCAAAGCCTCCTTTTCTTTAGGTGCTTGATAAGTGGCTTATTTATCTCTGGAGAGTGCTACTTCCTCAATGACTTAGAAAAAATATCCATGTATGATCTATCTATCCACCCATATATTACCTTTATCCTTTTGTTAAAAACGCTTTACTTTTCGTGTTTTCATGCATTTACTTTTCAGTATAATCCTAAGAAGTAGGGAGTTTAAGCATATTTTATACATAAGAAAACCTAGATACAGAGATGTTAAGCAGTTTTCCTGAAGTTACAGAGCCCCATTGTCACAGAGTCTCCATCATGTTGTGATATTTTCTATGCCCAATATCACTCATTCATTTTTTTAAAAAGACAGTTTGTTTTCAAACTACAGATCTTGGCTATGGAAGAAGTATTGGTGTAGAGTAGATTTTTATTTGTTAGTACACTTTTCCTAACTTAATAAATACAATACAAGCTGAAGATGAAAAAGGTGAAGGCCTCAAGAAATTCAATTGTGTGTGTGTGTGTGTGTGTGTGTGTGTGTGTGTGTGTGTGTGTATGTGCATAATACAAAAAGAACAGAGACCCAGAAAGAGCAATCTCAGAATGACGTGAATTTGCAGTTACTCTTTTTGGAAATCTAAGCATAAGGATTTTTCTGACATTTAAAAAATTCTGTTCACATGGTTCAGGTGACAGCATTCTCTTGAAAAAGATTAAAAGTATAACATAGCTGAAAATTTCCTTAAAGCTGAAGAAAAGTAAGAACCAATTTTGACCTTTGAGTATTAAAGAACCTACCAGTGACTTACCAATCCAGCTTATTTTGCCTTGCTTCATAGTAATCATAGTGATGTTTGTATTTTAAGGACAAACCAGAATAAAAGCAGAAGTGAAGACCTTAATCCATATTTCACATCCTAAAACTTCTGAGAGTTAAGTCTTTATTAACAGAGATGGTTTGCTTCTCCTGACGGTGTAATTTCAGTGCTGAATAATTAAGTGAAGTAGGAGGTGAATGGAATCTGGAGACAGGAGTTCGGATTTCTTTTGCGCATGTCTGCAGAGCGAGATAGCCACCTCTGAGAAGAGCCTCTCAGGAGGAGATGGGCCCTGGTCTAATGGGAAATAATGGCATGATCAGTGAAGCGGTTTTCATGGAAGCCCTACATGTAGCAAAACCACCTGAGCCACCCGCGTCACTGTTTTCCTGCTGAGGTGCCTGGAGTATCACCAGGCTCCAGTGGCATCCAAAGGACAGCCCTCCCAGGAAGTCAGCGTCCCACCTGCTCAGGCCCTTGTGGAGGCTGGAGGAGTGCAGCATTGAAAATGTAACCAGGAGTCATTTCACTCTCACACGGGTATGAGTTCCAGCTCTTTCTGTTTCCACCTGCTCCACACCCTGCAGAAAAGTATCCTTGCCCCTCCCCCACCCCCTGCACGCACCGAGCTCGCTGGCAGATGGCTGGGGCTGGACAGTCAGCAAGCAAGAGGCTTAGCCTCCTCCTCCTTAATTAGGGAGCGCTGCATTGCTGTCCCCAGCCGGTGCAGCACATCCTTTGAGTGGTTTCCTCGCACTGTGTGGAGCACGCACTTAGGATAGTACGCGTCTACAGGTAGGTGCTCAAACGCAGGACTTTTTCTCCGCACAGCCCTCCACCTCTACATTTGATAGCAGGCATTGTTCCCTCACTCCGGGAAACTCAGGAGCCCTTGTAATGAGTAACTGGGCACTGATACAAAGGAAATGGCTCAGGTGTTAGAGATTTTGAGGGTTTGAAGCACGAAAAAAGGGCTTTCCTCTGAGCAGCTGTGCTGGAAGGGACTGGGTACAACCTGCCCTCCAGTGAGCACTTGAAAAATGCAGGGTTTTTCGGATTGTAACAGATGGGCCAGGAACAGGGGAAGCAGAATGTCCTGTATTGTGGTGAATCCTGCACAGCTAGCACCTGCCACATCAGTTTTCTATGGCTGGTGCGATAAATGAACAGAAACTCATTGGCTTAAAATGCCACCAATTTGTGACATCAAAGTCCTGACACCCACCTGGGTCTCACTGGGCTGTGGTGAAGGTATCACACTGTTAGAGGTCATTTGTGCTCCAATGCTGGTGGCCTTTCCTTCATCCTCAAAGCCAGTAGTGTAGCATCTTCACACCTCTCTCTGACTCTCTGGGTTTGACTCCCAATTGCACATAGGCCTCTCTCACTCTCCTATGGACATACACGATTACACTGGAGTCACCTTCATAGCTCAACATCATCTCTCTATTCTAAGATTTCCAATTTACTGGCAAGTGCAAGGTCATGAGTTCAAACCCCAGTCCCACAAAAGAAAAAAAAAAAGATTTCCAATTTAATTATACCTACAGAACCCCTTTTGTCATGTATGACAATGTATCACAGAGTCCAAGGATTAAGATGCAGAAATCTTTGACAGTGTCGGTGGTGGTGGTGGTGGAGGAGGAGGAGCATTTTTTTCTTGCTTTCCACACATGCCATCCCTAAAATACCAAAAGTGAGTTTGGCCTTATCCAGCTAGGAGATGGATAATATTCTTTCCTTTCTGGTGGCTTGAGTCTTGTATCTTTATGATTGGGCTGGCTTGATGAATTGACTGAGGCTTTTGACCTCTGTATGATCAATAGTAGGGTCACTCCACCTCCAGTACAAACTCTTTAGACTCTAGGACTATAGCTTGACAGTACCAATCTTCTTTAGGTATCCTTTTTGTCCGTGTTTCTCTCTGACAATCCTCAATGAGAACCTTGATATTTTTTAAATCTCAGGGTATCTTTGACTTGAGATACTGAACTACACTCTGGATATGGCCAACCAAATTTGTCATTGCTAAAGGAGCAAGCCCCATCCTTTTCTTCATCTGCCAGCCCTGCACATCATTTTCCTTATCGCCTTCATCTCTAATCCTAGCAAGTCACTTCATTAAATTTTACCTGTCCACCTAAATTGTTTGTGATTTTATTATCATTTTAGACATTGTACAATGTCAACATTTTTTCTCAATCACAGTCATCATTTATTGAACGCCTTCTGTGAGCAAGCCCCTGTGTCACCACACTGCACGGCTCTGCTTAGACTGATCCAGCCCCCCAGCCTGTTTGCTAGCAGAGGCAGGATTCTCAGCCAGGACACAGATCATCACCAAGGCTGAGCCTTGGCAAACACAAGACCTTGTAAAAGAGATAAGATAGGATAAGGAATCTTGCAGGTCCCCGGACATCTAGAAACACCTGAAAATTTCTACTGGACCCTCAAGGATTTTTCTCACCAAAGTACAACACTGCCAGAGAACTTTCACTACAGATATTTATTAAAATCTTCCCTTGCATTATTTTAATCCTTATAAAAAGGACCCACTTCTCTGTTCTGTATAGGCAGCCTTTTTGTCCTCTGTCTACCTAGGCACAATAAATTCCACATCATGTTGCCTTTTCACACGCCTGGTGGTTTCAGCTGGACTCTGCCTTTGAGTTCCTATCACATATTACATGGTGTATTTTGTCTACATTTCTGCTTTCCCTTTTAGGTTTTGAGTTTTATATGAGCTCTAAATTCTTGAAGATTGTGGTAGTTAATTTTGTTTGTCAACTTGACTATGTTAAGGATGCCCAGATAGACAGCTAAAGGTTTTTGGGTACATCTGGGATGATAATTTTTAGCTTTCTAATCAGTAGGCTGAATAAAGAAGACCTGTCCTTACCAATGTAGGTGTGCATCCTCTGAACTGTTGGAGCTATAAAAAGGTCAGAAAGGCATAGTTCTTTCTCTTCTTGAGCTGGGCTACCTATTTTCTCCTGCCCCTGAACATCAGAGCTCCTAATTCTTGGTGACTTTTGAATTTTAAAACAGTTTTGCTCCCAGCCTTACATAGCTTGTTCTCAGACTTTTCACCTTGGGGTAAGAGTTCTACCCCTGGCTCTCTTGGTTTGAAAGCTTTCGGGCTAGGATCGACTTGTACCACTGGCTTTCCTGGGCTTCTCGTGTGCTGATGCGAGGACGTGGGACTTTTAGCCTCCATTTCACATGAGCCAACTTCCACAATAAATCTCCTTTCATTTTCACTGTATATCCTGTTGGTTCTGTTTTCTTGAAGAACCCTGACTAATACACAGACTGACTCAAAGATACTTTGATATACAGACATTGAATATACCACACAGGGAGAGAAAACATTTACGAAGAGAAGGAAAAAACTTGTGTCTACACCTAGAAAGAGATAGGCTCTGGGGTTGTTGGTATAGCATGAAGATTTGCTATATAATGTCATGACCATTTGCTTCATGGTTGATCTAAAGTGTTGGACTTGAGAGATACTATTTGGATGTTGGTTCTCTGCCTAGATGTTTTTATGACCTTCTGAAGTCATGTCCTTGATCAGAGGGCTCCTTAATGAGATCTCCATGTGGCTATCATGAAAGTAAACCTTATAGATACAGCCAAGAATCTTACCCTAGCCTGGTTCCAGTTCCGACTTCTGCAGCTGAGCAGACATTGCTAGTTAGGGGGTATCTAACCACTAGTCTCAGAGAAGAAATCCTGACCAGGCTGGACTCTGACTTAGGAAAGCTGATATCTGCCAGTACAGCCAACTCAGTGGGACTGGCTAAGGTTTCAAGATGCTTATTTTGACAATTCTCTCTTTGTCTTTCTCTTTTATTTATGTTCTCTTCCCAAAACCAACTGATTTATTTCTTGATCTCTGCCTATGACCTCTCATCGTTCAGCATGCTAATTATCTCCATTTCTTTTCCCTTGGGTCCTATTTGCATTAATTTTTCTCTCCTTCAAATGTTTGCTCAGCTGTTTTATAGGAAATGAACAGCCTCATTTTGATAGCTTCATCTGTTTATCTCATATAGTAAAGGATCTGTCACGGGTGAGGCACTGGGCCTCGCATGATCAGGGCTTAATTAAGAGAGAATGGCACATTTGAGGAACTGAAGGAAGTTTAGGATTGCTAAGTATAGAGTAGAAAAGTGGAAATGGCAAAAAAGCAAAGCAGAAGGTGTAAATAACAACCTCATCATGCAGGCTCATTGAGCACAAATTGGACTTTGGCTTATAAGCAGAGAAACCATTGTGGCATTTAAGGTGAGGCTTGGCGTGTTCAGATTTATACTTTAGCAAGCTTGCTGGGCTTAGAATGTTCTCACTGCATCAAGGAGAGGTGACAACAGAGGCAGAGGGATCAGTGAGCTGGCTGTTGCAATGAGAAACTGACTTAAAATGGCTGATCAAAAAGGGAATATAGGGGCTGGGGAGATAGCTCAGGGGCACAAGTGCCTGCCTGGAAAGTGCAAGGTGCTGAGTTTGATCACCAGTTCTGGAAAAAAAAGGAATAGAAAAGAAATGTGAAGATTGAAGACATGGATAATATTTAAGAATTGAGCCAATTACTCTTGGGGATTGATCACATATGGGATCCATAAGATCAGAGGAAGGTTCCTATCTCCAAGGAGCTCAGGGTCTCATATAAATGACTCTCAGTGTAAAGGATGAAATAAGCCAGGAAAGCCAGTTTAAATCTTTAGAGAAAGAGGAGTATGTACTTACAATGTTTTTAAAATTCCCATTTAAAATCAAACCTCTCTAAAATGCAGTTCTATTAAAGTTGAATTGTAAATCTTTGGAAAAGCTTATAAGCACAATGGTTATAAAATAGGTCAAAATTCTTCATGGAAAAGCAAAACATGACAATAGCACTTGGGGCAAGACAAAAATGCTACTTTGCAATCCACAACAGCCCACTCTAGATGGAAACAAAACAGACCTCAGGGGAAGATGCTCTCTGTTTTGAGGAGCTATAGTGGTGAGTCCCTTGGACATGCAGATGAATTTCAAGAACTCCTGTGCTACAGGGGCACCCTTATTAGATACTGAACTTGAAATCCTAGTAACCTTTGAGGAAAACTTTTCCATTCCTTGTTACTCAAGAAGGAGTCCTGAGTTGTCTTTAGAGCTCCTACTTTAAAGGAATCTACTATTGGATATATCTGGCTGTGCAAAAGATGAAACTACAGTCTGAGTATGGAGGGGAGCCTGTGAACTGGCACATTTGTTTAAGCATCTGCTCAGGCAAATGCAGTCAGGTGCACGGGATCTGGGTTCGAGCCCCAGCTCTACAAGCCTCACCTGCCTTGTCCTAAGGGCATCGTCAGACAGAATTGAAAAAACAAAAAAACAAAAATACAAACAAACAACAACAACAAAAAAACGACAGTCTGAGTGTGGAATGGGCAGTGAGCGATCTTCTGCACAAGAAAAGAAACTCCATGGAAAACAGGTAGCTTCACAGTGAGTTTACCCCAGGAACAAATTTGGTCTCAGAGAATAAGGCCATGACAATGGAAGTTTTGTGTTGGAGATGATAGGTAAACCCTAGCAGCCTGGCTGGTGTTTTGGGTGTTAGGGAAAAAGGGTCCCTGAGGAACTCCTCTATGGGGCTCTTGGCACCTGATTCCCCAGTCAGAGCCACACCCCCCCCCCCCTCCCGCCAATACTTTTATGGGTTCCTTAAATTCGTAACAGGGTTTCATTTGCAGTTTTAGGGGACAACTTTCAGGACTGAAGGCTGGGTAGCTTTAGAGAGATAAAATGGGATACAAAACAGGTAAGAGGTGACCCAGCTTCCCAGGTGAAAAGCCAGGAAAAGTTATCTATCATGAAGTAATGGATCTGTTTCCACAGTACTCTTGGGAACAGTTAGGGAAGGGCTTAGCACTGAAGTGAGGATTTCTGGGCCTTTAAAGGAAACAGGTCTTTAGCAGGCTACAGAACTTAGTCTGTAAATCTTGTTACAGGATTCTAAGGTGCCAAGAGGAAGAAGCACTGACTGTTAATCTCCTTAGGCTGCAATAGCAAAATACTCTACTGTAATGGATTTGGTGGTTTAAGCAACCAAAACTTATTTCTCACAATTCTGGAGGCAGAAAGATCTGGATCGGAGTGCCAACATAGCTGGTTTCTGGTGGGGGCCTCTTCCTGGATTCTAGACAGCAGCCACCTTCTTTGCATGCCCTCTCATAGATTTACCTTGTGTTTATGTCCTGGAAGTGGAGTAAGCTCTCCAGAATCTCCAATGATCAGGACACTAACCTCATCATGAGGCTGTCCTCTTATCACCTCACCTGAAACTATTACCTCCTAAAGGCCCCATCACCAAATTCTAGCACATTGGAGGTTTGGGCTTCATCATATGAAATTTGAGGGCACAGCTGTAGCCCATGTCACTTCCCGAGGCTTTGTAGAATAAATGACATCTTGACTCCAAGAATTGCTTATGAGATTTCTGGCTGGGCCCACAGCTGTGTGTATTTCACAAGAATAGAATCCCTCAGGGTTGACCTGGCTAATCTAGTGAGCCCTTGAAAACTCAAGCAGTAGATGATAAAGTCTGGCCCAGAAGAAAGAAGAATGATGACTAAAATAATATCAAGTGCTTATGTGCTTTGATTGCCTCCTGTGATATGTGCTATTTATATATTATCATTATATTTTTAGAACTATATTATGAAGTGGGCACTGTTGTCTTCATAGAGTAGATTATAAGCAAAGCCTCAAGGAGACACCATAAGCTTCCTGGGTAATGAGAAGTTGCCATTGGATTTGGAGTCACAAGTCAGTTTTAGGTTAGGTAAGTTGACCCAAATGACAGACAAGGAGGCCCCTGGTGCCAATCCCGAAGTCAATGCATCCATACCTGAGGACCTGACTTCAGGGTCACAGCCCACTATTGAGACCAATACCATCCCTCATCTTCACTGATGACCAGGTATACATTGGCCCAGGCTAAACCATTGTGGGGGTAAATGTGTTAATGTGGGTGGGCTCAGTTCATGTTTCCCACAGGAAGGTGGCCTGTAGCAACTCTGTTGTTCTGGAAATCCTCTCCCATATTCAGATCTGGAGGGTCCTGAACTCAGAAGTCTATGCCAAGGTTGCTTCTGTGTAGAGAATGATCAATATCTGGTACACAAAAGCAATAAATCACAGCCCTTACTTAAGGGTCTTTTGAAATGGTTCCTTTTGGGTCAAAAAGTCCAGCTGGCAAATCATGGCATACAGAAGCTAATTTGCATTTGGAGTGCTTACTGCAAAATTAATAGACTTAGTTAACAGAGTTCTCCATAAAATATAGATGACCACAATCCCAAGTGTGGAAATGGAGAATGATCACCCACGCTGCAGTATATAATGTATTGAAAGCTATAAGTTCACAAGATGCTCTACAGAAGGCATAAAAAGATGAGATTCCTGGCCCCAAGCATGGCTGAGAGTGATATCATTGAGTATTGAAGTTCAAACTCACTGTAAGCTGCTCTAATCATCAGAAATGGTCTTTAGGCAGGATGGCTGAAGAAGGCTGCTCCCTTTGAGGAAGTGTTTCAGGGCAGTGAAGGATGATGATCTGGGGAATAAAGGCAATGGCAGCTTCATGTGAAGTATAAATTTGTGTAAGTCTTAAAGGCCTCAGGGACAAGAAGCTGTATTAAATGTTAAATTATAAGACAAAAAATCAATGATAATAAATGCCTGCCTAAGTTAAAATTCAGCAAAAGTCTACCATGGGCTTGGTGAGACATAGATCATTTTAGTTTTTCAGATTGAATTGTCTTACTTATGTCTTTTTTAGGTGACAAAAGCCGTTAGAAAAAGGTGTAGTCAAACATTTAACTAAACTCCCAAGTAGGGGATTAGAATTTTAGACATGGGAAGAGCAACATTTCCTCTACACACACACACACACACACACACACACACACACACACACACGTTTCTGAAATGTTATAAAATCTCCTATAAAATGCCTTTCCAGCCTTTACTGCTCCACCAACTCCTGTCTATAAGTTTTGAAAAATTAATGTGCCTTTAAAAACATGGATCATGTGGGGGCTTTCCAGGTGGCTCAGTTGATTAAAGCATATGATCCACTTGGCAAAGTCACTCAGGCACCAGGGACCACGGTTCGATGCCCACCTCCACAGGGAGCATCAGACCTGCCCTTAAGGTAGCCTGAGCCAGCTTTTTAAAAAAATTCTTTTCAAGTTTTGGGAGATTTGAGGTTAGCTCAGTGATTTTAGTGCTTGTTCTGGCAATCCCCGTCAGCACAGGGAATGGCAGTTTGATCTTCAGACCCACCCTTAAGGTAACATGAGCCAGTCACACACACACACACACACACACACACACACACACACACACACACACACACCACATCATTCTCAACCATTAGGGCCTGGAGAGATAGCTCAGTAGAATTGCACTTGCCTGAAAAGTGCAAGGGCCTGAGTTCAATCCCTGGTTCTGCAAAAATAAATAAAATAAATAAATAAATAAATAAATAAATAAAAAAAAAAATCATGCATCATGTGATAGTTATGTCATTTTTCTGAATTACATTGTGCAACCTCAAAATATACTAGTTGCATACTGTTACATACTGAAATCTAGGTTTTCATTTTGAAAGCTGTGGTTCTACAAAGATTTACATTCAAAAGCTCAGCTGGCCAATAGTCTCAACTTCATTCCAGCTGAAACATCTAGCATGGGGAAAAAAGAAAAAGAAACACTTCCTTAGCACCTGCGAGTTTCGTGGTTCTACCCTTCTTGCCTTCTTGCATGTTGGACTTTGTGCCTGAAAATAGGTTGGTGAAATTGGAATCATTAATGTTTCATGAGCTCAGCAGAAATAGCTAAAATGGAGAAGGTGCTGATGAAAGATCCCATGCATAAATAGTCTCCTCATGTGTATGTACCCTGTATGGCTGTTACTTTTGGATGAGGAAGGTGGGGGTCCTCATGGTGGTTTGACATTATTTAAGAGCCCTCATGCCTTCAAAGGTGACTAGCCATGAGTTGGTGAGTCAGATTGATTCTGGTTTTGACATGAAATTTACATTTGTCACCTAAATCTCAGGGGCTTGACATACTCAGCTTTCCAGTATGTGTGGAAGAAAGTTGGACTTGTAGATAGGCAGATGAAATGACAAAGGAGACACCCAGACAGGGCCTAAATGCTGAGGATGGACACAGGTGGCCATCTTCCAGGAGTGGGACAGGAGCCCTCCTTCCCTGAGAGTCACCAGTGAGCAGTACCAGACTGACCTTAGGGCTAGCTGCTGAACTTGTAAGGCCTCCTCTCCACCAGGGTAGAGTGTTGGAGAGTGAGTGTGAAGCCATGAGTCCTTCCAGGGATAAAACCATTCAGTTAAGTTGTTTGTATATTTTAGTACAAATCTGAAGTTTGAAAGTGCCTGAATTGTTCTAACACACAGTCAGTATGAACTCACACAAACCTAAAACAAAACAAAAAACCCTCACACCATTAAAATACTGCATTTTTAGACATTGTTGTGACATACGATTAGCTACTGAAGCCAAAATGTTTCTAACAAAATAAGGAGTTGTAAGAAACTTAAAGTTACGTTCTGTTTCCCTTTTAAATACATTGAAAGCAATTTCATAGGGTTTTTTTTTGAGACATCTGAAATTGTCTTGTCAAGATTGCTTTAAATAGTCAAAAGTATATAGCTTACATTTCTAAATTCTGTAAACCAATTTTTTTATACAAGCAGGAATAAAGATTCTGACCTTATTTCTTTGAAATAAGGTCATATGTGAAATTTCTGGGATGAATTAGTGATCAGACACAAGGTATCTGGTTTTCTGTTTCTCCATACATTTTATACCCAGCTAGGCAACCTCAGTAGCCAGAGCCCTGGGCCAGAGCAGATCCTGTCAAGACCAGAGCCCTGGGCCAGAGCAGATCCTTCCCAGGTTCCTCCAGGAAGAGGTGTAACCCCCTTGGTTCTTGCTGTAATAAATGAAACCCAATAGAGGAGCTTAAAGCATCACATATTTAGTGAAGGGTCTGCATCCATGCAGCAGTCAACTGGATCATCATGGCAGTGAGTCAGCAGGCATGAGGATCCCCAAAGCAAGGAGAACAAGTCACTCTGAGACTGACTTCTATCTTCTATCCCCAAGTTAACTGTGAACTTCCTTTTATTATTTTGGCGTGGGCGCCAAGCCTCTCCCAAACAGCACCTGTTCAGACATCATACTGCACATGTAAACTCTACTCCTAGTCTAATGATCTAGCTCCAACTTCTATCTCCCAACCAAGGGCCTCCAGCTTTTCCCCAGAAGCCCTCCTGCACCCAGAAATAAAGGATTTCTTTGCTTTCACCCACTTCTCTTTTGCATCAGTGGAAGGAATCTTACATTTAGTATGTTACAGATTTGTAGGTCACTGAAATCACATGAGGATAAAATTATCTGTTGGTCATGCTTGTTTCTTTCCAGAGTTTCTAGAGGTGAATCCATTTCCTGCCATTTATAACACTTATTAGTACCTGAATCTCACACTGTCATCTTGGTGAGCTTCTTCCAGCTTCAAAGCCAGCAAAGTTGGGCTGAATGTTTGCTCCTTGCATCTCTCTCTGTCTTCCACTTATAAGGACTTATGAAATTAGTTGGGCCCAGCTGGGTAATTCAAGATACACTCTTCCTCTCAAGGTCAACTGATCAGCAACCTTAATTCTGCCTGCAACTTCCACTAAGTAATCATTAACCATATAAAGTAACATAGTCACAGATTCCAAGACTAAGGCATGGACATACCTTATTTGTTGTCTATAGTGAGGCATGTTAACTTTTCACTTTGTGTCTTTCTTGTTGTTCATTCTCTGCTCCTTTGAAGACTCTAGGCTCTCAGAATCATACACAATTGCTTCTTCACTTGGCAAAATTCTCTCAGAGGTGGAGCAGTAGTTCAAGTGGGGAGAATATGGCTACCTGGAAGACGATCCTAAGTTTCCAAAGGTGAGGTGGGCTTGCATGGAAACAGGGAATGCGTATTCTAGACTTTTATGGGAAAGGTAGGAGGAAAGGATGGGATACATTGTTGGTGTGGCCCTATCCTGTCTGAGAGATGGCTACAGGTGATGCGTGTGTGTGTGGGGGTGGGGATGGTGGCAGCATGTGGGTTATAGACATGGTCTTAGGTAACCTGTGATGTTGAAAATTGCTGAATATCAAGGCTGTGTCTGTGCCAGCTCTGTGTCAGCAGTGCCAGCCACCATCTGTTTGCATGGATCCACACCACCCTTATGCAAATCGTGAAAAGGCACAGCAAACATTCTGATTATAAAGGACAGGTTGACAGCTGTTTAACCCAGGAGAGTAATTTACTTAACTCTGTGTGACAACGGATTAGGTGTTTCCCTTCCCCACAGGCAGAAAACGCTATTCCTGGGTAAATTGATATTTCATTCTTTTACTCCTGCATTTGTCCACTCCTGAAAGTGGACAGAATGTGCCTGAAATCCATCTGACTCTGGAGTATTTTTCTTATTCTCACACACTGATGTGTGTGAGAATGCCTGCAGCATGGGTTGATCCAGCTTGTTTACAGTAAGGGTTAAGCAATGGATTTTAATTAAATCCTCTTTTCAGAAATCAGCAGAAAGGCTCCATTTTGGGTCTTCTTTTCTCAGAAAATTAATCAACTTGTTTACATATTTTCTCCAGTTTTTGACACCCAATTAAGCTCTCCAGATACCCAGAGAATTCAGAGAGGAGGCATTATGTTCATCTCCAAAAGTCTTTGAGTCATTAACTGTGAATCATCTTGTTCATAGTTCAGGGAAATTACACAGTATAATTTCAGGCTATGCCTTTATACTTCAATAAGTGGCTTACAGTTAATGGGCAGAGATGTTTCAGATGGAGAGAAGCCACAGAGCTGACCTGGCTCATCCCATCTCTACTGGTGGAATTGATTCTCTGATGGCTTTTCAGAGGATCCCGTTTCCAACCTAGGGAAGTTGAGGTGGAGTCCTAGAAATTGCATCTTTTAACTTATATTTTTATCAGTGCATATTAATATTATATAATAATGGGCTTTGTTTCAGGAAGTTGGTATTAACATATCTTAATCAGTATCAATCCCGTCATTCTCCTCCTTCTGAGCCTGTTCCCTATCTCCAAGAGTCTACCTCCTGTTGTCTCCATTTTATTTGTGTATGTATGTATTTGCTTTCGTTTTTGTTTTTTAGTTTTCTCATATGAGGCAAAACATACAATAGTTAGCATTCTAAACCTGGCTAATTTCACCTAACATGGTAGTTTCCAGCTATATCCATTTTCCTGCAAATGACAAGGCTTCACTTTTCTTTATGATTTAGTAAAGTTCATGTATCTATATCTATAATATATCTATGTCTATCTATATCTATCGCATTTGTTTACCAATTTATCCATTAGTAGGCATATAGATTATTTTCCCAGTTTAACTATTGTGAATTGCGCTGCTATCAATATGGGCATGCATGTATCACCATAAGTGTACTGTTTTTAGTTCTTTCAATAATATGCCTAGAAATGGTATAACTGGGTCAAATGGAATTTTAAATTTATTTTTTGACAAATTTCCATATTATTTTTTAAAATACAAAACATTTAAAGAAAAAATAAATTAGGACTGAGGACAGCCATCTAAGCACCTGTCTGGCAAGCATAAGGACCTAAGTTTGATTCCAAGTACTACATGTCATGCCAAGTACTGGGCACCAAAACTTGGCATGGTGGTCCACATCTGTAATCCCAACCCTGGGGAAGCTGAAACAGGTGGATCACTATGAGTCCAAGTTGCATAGTAAGACTCTGTATCCAAGAAATGAATTTTGAAAAATTAAAAATGATATAAAAATAATTGCATACATAATGCAATGTTCCATAATTGTAGTGGGTTATTGGCATAATTGGCAATGATGGAAGCTATTGATTTAAGCCTTTTACAGCTCAGCATACTAATCTAGCTTTATATTTTATACCTTATGGTTAAACTTTTCTGCTGGATGGTTAAGGGCAAGTTAAAGCAAGACCTGTAAAACAAAACATGTAACTTTTGTACCTTACATGGTCAGTCAAATCCCCTCAGGGTTTACTTTGAAACCATGTACAGTGTTTTGTAGAACTGTTGTCAGTATCAGCCATCTGGATGAGTCACAGCCATTGCTTGACCAGTTTGCTGTCTGTGAAAGCCTGAGAGAATGCATACAACTACTTTCTCTTAGTTCAATGAAAAGAAACTTTTTTGTACCAATAATGATTAGAAATATAATCAGGTGTAGACCCTGTGCTCTTTAAAACTACTAGGAGGAGAACAATAAGCATTGTATCAAATACTGGAAATGTACTACTAATATGTTTTGAAACCGTTACATTGTTATTTCTTGTTAAATGCAATAAAAAATAAAGAAAAACAACACAAAAATATCTATTGAAGTCTGCCATTTTTAGTCAGCTTTACTTGAAATAAAAACTTTATCAGTACTGATTAGAAAGATGATACAAAAATTTCCTTGAACAAAGTAATAGGAGTTTAACAATGGTTGCTGCACTGCATGATGC
>PVKN010017726.1:0-17183 GCA_004027915.1 Capromys pilorides
GCCAGGTGTCAAGGGCCCAAGGACACATCTAAGGAAAGCCACCACCGCTGCACTTGCTCTGTTTTACTTCGCTGCCACTGCAGTTGCCTAAGATGCCAGGCGCAGCCACTCCATCAATCTGATTCAGTTCAGGCAGCTGGAAGTAAAAGGCAGCTCCTTGCTACGGATCCCCAACTTCAGTCACAAGGCAGGAGCTCTGGCTATCAGCTGGAGAGAGGCCAAAGCCCTCTGCCTGATTTCCCCGAGATCTTTCTGGGACAGTGTTGCTCTATACATCGTTGAGTCTCAGAAAAACTAATCACACTGAACAATAAAAAAGTAATTCAGGGGCTGGCAAGATGGCTCAGCGGTCCAAAGTGCCTGCTTACGCAAGCTTAGGCAACTGCAGGGACCACAGTTCAATCCCCGGCACCACATGCTGTGCCAGCCACACCCCCAGGGCAGGCTGAGCTGGCCACAATAAAAAAAAAGTCACACAGAAACCCACCATGTAAAAGCCACGCTAAAGGGTGTGAGGTGCCATCGAAATGCACAGCGGGTGTTTCCATCTGTAAACTCTACTATAGCGGGAGACCCGTTGCACGGAACCCTCCACTTGGAGCATACTCGTCCCGTCATCCTTACCAACTTCGGTAGCAGCTCTGCAGTCCTCTCTCCTGAGAGTCTTTGCCAGGTGCCATCACACCATGGTGACCGCCGCTGCCGGGCACCAGCCGAGGGAAGGCTGGCTGGGGACCACGGGATGCCTCCGATGCCTCCGGTTCTCCACCTGTCACAGGATCTGGCACCGTGTGGTTCTCGCTCTTCCTCAAGGCCAAATGAATGCAAAAGCTCACGTTTTCACTTCGAGGCTGCCAGGACAGCGAAGCTAAAGACACTGACCACCGACACGGGCCTGCGCTGTCCTGTCACCCATAGCAACAGTGCGCAGCAGAGCCCAGCTCTGCCAAGTGAACGGCTCTGGTGGCCTCAGTGAGGGATTGGGTTGTAGGGGCTGAGGACGCACCCCCACAGGGCCACCCCCAGGGACCGACATCTGCCAGCCTCCTTCTCAGCCTCCAGTGTCCAGGAGCCGGGCTGTGTGCTGCCGCAGTACCAGTGCACGGCAAGGCCTGGGCGCCACTGGCTCTGTGTAGCCCCCAGCCTCTGACATCAGGTAGCAGCTTGTGCTCCCCACCAAGGCCGTGGTCTCCTGGGGAGCTTGCCTGTCTCAGCCTCGGCCCAGCCTTCCACTGCCACTGCCAGCCAGGAAGCCAGAGCCCACCTTTTCCCATAGGTCAGGCTGGCTTGAAGAGATCAGGGGTGCTGTGACATCTGAGACACAGGACAGCGCACGTGGGATGCTTGGGGATCAGGTCCAGCCCACTGGGCAGAGCTCACCGAGCCACAGCTGATGCCCAGGGAGCCCAAAGCCCATGTGTCCCCACCTCCTGGTGACCAAAGCACCTACCTCAGCATGAGGATCGGGTACAGGGCATGTCATACCCGCGGGGCATGTCACAGTTCCTGCTGTGTTTGCCACACTCGCAGGGCTACCACAGAAAGTACCATGGTGCTTTGTTACTGTTACTGCCATATTCTGGAGGCTCTGGATCCAAGCAAGGTGTGAACAGAGTTGGCCCTGGTCACCTCCTCCTATCTCTTCTCAGGTCCCCTCTGGACACAGTTCTGTCCCTGTCCCTCTCCTGTCAGGACAGCATCAAACTGTATTAGAGTGGTCTCAGCCTTGCCCTGTCTCTAGGGCCAGTCACTTCCTGAGGTCCCATGGCCTTGAATTTTCAACATAGGGCTTTGCAGGGGACACACTTCCATCCATGACCCTGATGCTGCAAACAGTGGTGACAGTGACAGCTCCAGGGATTCTTCCTCAAGCAGAGGCTGTTTGCTCCAGGAGTGACAGGGTGTCTCTGACAACGGGCATTGGCTCGGATGCTGCTGCCCAAATGCGATCACTGCCATGAATAAGTGAATGGGCACCCAGGCACACAGTGGGCGGGACGCACGTCACATGCAGGTGCAGACCACACAGCCAAGCATGCGCCAGACATCGGGGCCATGCAGGTGCACCAGGCAACCGCACTAGGGGGCCCAGGTTCCAGAACGCAGAAACAGGCAGACAGGCAAGGTGTCTCACAGAGTGAAAACCAGGAGGTGATTCAGCAGGCAGGCTTTGGGACCCACGCCAGCACTCATCTCTCTGTCTTCCCTCTGGAACCAGACAGATGACTGTGCCCCTCTGAACCTCACGCTGGCTAGGGCTGGGGTACAGCCATCATGTCCCCACTGTGGCACCCAGCTTGTGGCCTCTTCCTCCTGAGCCTGCCGAAAGTTCCACACAACTGGCCCCAGAGTGACCACAGCCACTGCAGGCACCTGGCCTGGGGACAAATGTCCTCCTGGATCCTGTGGGTGTGACTGGAGCATGGCCAGAGAGGACCTAGGCTGGTCCACGCATGCTCAGGCTCCTCCGGGAGGGGCCGCTGAGCACCAAGAGGAGAATCCCACCCACTCTTAGGCCATGTGGTAGCCCACTGCTAGCCTAGAAGAGACCAGGCACTTCCAGTGCAGTTTGGGAGGATGCTGAGATGCTGTGTAAGGCTTGTTTTGTTTGCTTTACTGCCAGAGAGGGTCCGCTTTACTTTGAGGTCACAGCACTTACTCTGTACCTGTTAGCCTGCTGTGATTGAATCAGAACTCCAGACTGAGAAGAAATGTCCTTCTGCAGAGACAGCAGGACACACACACACACACACACACACACACACACACATACACAGTCTATGTGGCACATAGCACATACATGATGTTAGTGTGAATCTGTAGGCACACACCCTACACACCTACTACAGCCCTCTCAGTAACATGCTATTTTCTTTTTAAACAAAACACACTCTGTTTTCATCCCAGAAAAACATTTATCTTGCAAAAGAACCTTTGAAATATTGAGGTTGTTGGTCCAAAAGTTCTTGGGCCTCATGATACACACCTGTCATGGCAGCACTGCAGGAGGCTGGCATAGGGGCACCGCAAGATGGAGCCCAGCCCAGGCAACTTACTGGCATAGCAAGACCTTGCATCCAAACAAAACTTAGAAGGCATTGGGATGTAGCTTAGTGTGAAATCCCTGGGTTGGATACCAAGCACTGAGAAAGACCTTCTGCATGCCTGGGAGCTCCCTACCTGCCGCGTGCTGCTGCTCGCTGCCATGAGGATTCAGGAACCCTGAGCCGCAGTGACTGCAGTGGCACTAAGGGCCCATGAGCGGAAGGCTGTACGGACAGCAGACTGCCACAAAGTGGGAGGCGAGGCGGCCCTAGGGGACAGAACAAGGCCGTGTAATTCACCTCCTGGTGCAGCATAATAGCCTCGGTCTTCCCAAGAACTCGATTCCCTGTTGATGACAAATTCTGGGAAGGGCGCTGGGTGGGATCTTTCAGATGCAGGTCTTCAGGGCATGGGAGGAAACAGAAGAGTGCTGTGACCCCGAGCACAGATGGCGCCTCTCTCGGCAAGAACTTTTGGACCAACAACCTCAATATTTCAAAGGTTCTTTTGCAAGATAAATGTTTTTCTGGGATGAAAACAGAGTGTGTTTTGTTTAAAAAGAAAATAGCATGTTACTGAGAGGGCTGTAGTAGGTGTACAGGGTGCCTACAGATTCACACTAACATCATGTATGTGCTATGTGCCACGTATGGGTGCCACATGTGGCAATCACCATCATTGTTCCCAAATCTGTTCCCTACCATGGTGATCCTGGCCTCGTGCTGTCACCATGGAAACAGATCCATATTCCCACTGTGGGTCCCTACATTCAAGTTCACCTTTAAACACAGAATCCATGGTATTTTCTACAGCAGAACTGAATAATTAACAGTTCTCTATAGAACTTTATGAAAAAATAGTAAGAGAAACACTATTCCTTCTGCAGAAGGAGTCAGCACTTGATGTGACGCTCAGAGGCTGCCCACAGAGCCCAATGGAGAGTGTTGTTGTAGGGTGCTTTGGACAGAACAGTGGCACTGCCCACTTGAGTGCACAGGGCCCTTGATAAGGGAACAGCCACAGGAAGTAGTGAAGGGTCAGAGGTGTCACTGGGTGGCACTGCCCACCAGGCCCACGGGTCTACTCAGAGCCCAGAATGTAGTGCAACCCTGAGCTCGGACTGGGACAGTGGCAGACTGTGCAGCCTGGGCTCTCGGAGATGTGCGGTGGGCCCAGAACACCCAGCAGCGCTCCCTGGCACAGGTTTGCCAGATGCAGGGGCATCTTACAGACAGCTGGCTCCTTGTGCTCATTGGCTGAAGGATCAGATGCTGCTACCTGTCCAAAATAGCCCATGGGCTTATTGCAAACAGCTTTGAACACCAAAGAGTGTTCTCCAGAACCCATTTCCACACCCCTGCCTGTCAATCATTCATGATGCGGGGGTGCAGAGGCAAGGGTCTGACCGCAGCACCCTGCCTAGGATCAGGTAGGTGGGGAGGCCTCCAGGGACTCCAACACCAACACTGTCCTGTCCTCCCTCATGACGTTCTAAGAGTGAGCCCTGGGGGAAGCCACTCTGTTCCCACAAGTGTCAGCGGAAGGAAGTGGTAGACTTGGTGGCCTGCTCTCCTGTCCCAAGAAGAACACTGCCTTGTGGGCTTCAGGACCACCCAGGGGAGAAAGCATCAAAAATGGGGAAGGTGGCCCCAAATGGATGGATGGGGAGGGGTTCCCAGGACTCCACAGGAAAATCCGGCCCAGGGGCGCGGGCCCAGGAGGCTGCTCGGCTCTCTCAGCGGAGGATGTCAGCCTCACAGGCCGCTAACATCTGCATAAATGAAAAAGCATGAAGGGCCGATGGGTGCAGTTTGCCGGTCCACGATTACAGGTCGTCGTTGGGGAAAGAGGTATCCGCCTTCCTCATCTCGTCCTCGTCGGCAGTGAGCCAGCACTGGCTTGCGTCTGCACCCAGCCGGGGCTCTGTTTGCTCAAGAAAAGCAGCCACTGCTGGCCTTGCTCTCGGGGTTTCACACGTGAGCCCTGGGCACCTGGGTCTCCATACCCAGAAGCTAAAGAAAAGAGCGAGCATCTCGAAATATCAGAGCAATGGCTACAGTCACACACAGCCTCCGCGCGGCTCACACACACGCTTAGGAGCGCGCGGGAGGACCCCCAGCTGGGGCCTCGATTGGCAGAGCGCCTCAGTTGAACTAAGCGCTTCTTGTTTAGCTGTCAGTCCTTTTGCTTCCTGGCTGCCTCACGCCCACGCTGTGTATATTTCAAAAGGTCACTCACCTGTCCGGCGGCTCAGATGAATCATTCCGTTCCCATGAAAGACCCCTGTAAGGAAAGTGCTGGCTAAGGCCAGGCGTGGCAGAGCGCGCCCGTGCTCCCAGCACTCAGGAGGCAGGAGGAACACTGCAAGCTCAAGGCCAGCCGGGGCTACATGGTGAGTTTAAGGCTGGTAGGAACTGCAGAGGGAGACCCTGCTTCAAGAAACAGAAAGGAAGAGGGAGAGAGGAACAGAAGAAAGGAGAGAGAAGGGAGGGAAAAGAGGGAGGAAAGAGGGAGGGGAGCCGGGGAAGGGGAGGGGAGAAGGGGGTGGAGCGAACAACCAAGCTGAGTTAAAGTTGTTCTAAGTGCAGCAAAACTGGTAGGGAAATTTTGGAATATAAGTCATATTTTTAAAAACTGAAGATAAAACAGCATCCTTTCACTAAAAAGCAAAGTCCCCAAAAGAAAAATCAAAACACAAAACTAGCACACCCTGGACATCCTCACCATGAGGTAGGCACAAGACTCCCAGCCTCCATAAAAACCCAGTTTTTCCTGCCATTTGGTTCTGTGCTGGCTATTTGTCACAGGTGTCTGCTTGATTCACCGGATCCAGAGCATGGCCCGGCCGGGGTCCATCGCCTCTGGCCTCTTTCCAGGCCTAGCAGGCGCCTGCTGCGCTCATGGCGGCTTCCCGGTGAAGAGCAGCGCTTCTTATCCACCTGCACCCCTGTGTGTGGGGCGAAGAGACCGGACGGTGGCTCCCTTACTCATGTGTGATCTGGAAAAGCCCCCTCCACGTCGGAGCTCGGCAGGAGCTCCCGACACCAGGGTTCCGCGCGGTGCACATGCGCAGCCTGGGATGCGGCCGCGTGCAGGGATGAGCACCCGCGGCCTATACCTTCCGTCCCGATCTGCGTCCTTACCTGGATTTCATAATTACGCCACTGTGGTCCTCACAGGTGTTCAGGCCATAAAGATGTCGGATGGGCAGCGCGAATGCTACCAACTGCTTGTACTTTGAGGGGCTACCAGACAGCACCCAGAGTCCTTGGTGGGGGGGGTGGTCCAAAAGCCATCAGGTTGCCCCAGCTCTTCTGGATGTAACACACAGATGTGAGTCCTTCTGGGTGCGGTCACCTTCAAGTGTGAAAGGCTCAGGAGAGCTAGGGCTCTGGGGTCCCCAGGCAAGGTGTGGGGAGGTCTTGGCACCAGCTGCTCTGGCTGGTGGGAAATTTCCTGGCATAGGACAGGGTGGACCCCACCCTTGTTGCCTCTACTTACCCACCCCTCTGCCCCTCTTTGTGCTCCATCAGAACTACTCTGAGACTCCCAGAGAGACTGGGCCAGTGCCACCCCAGCCCCTGCAGGAAGCAGCAGGACAGGCATCCGGCCAGTCTGGCTTTTCCTGTTATTCCCGTGCTCAGAAGAAAGTGGGCCCTGTTCATAAACAGTGCGTCCACCCAGGCCAGCCCGAATCTGACATCAAAACTAGAACAAGCTGGACTCCTTGGCGAGCCCCCGAAGTCAGCCGAAGCCAAAGCTCTCAGTTGTGAAGCTATAAACACCACCACCATTTCAAAAACACCAGGAAAGTCAGCTCAGCCCAAGAGGGCCCAGGCGAATGAAGCCTGCAATTGTTTTGCAAAAAGAGCTGAAGATCCCTTCTTCTACTTCTAAGTCACAAAATCAGTGACTAAAGTGAGCTAGAGGGTCTCGCCATCTGCGGGGCTGTTTTATTTACACCCAAGCTCTCTCACGTGTGACCAGAAATTATCCAGAGTCCCCCAGCCAGGCGGCTGTCTCTGTCACTGGGAATCATTAATCTTCCCACAATGCAGTGCGTCTTCAGCTTCAGGACAGGCAGGTGGCCACGTGGAGGACGCCGCTTGGCTGACAAGATAGCTGAAAAGAAAAGTCACTTCCTGAGTGCTCTCAGGGAAGGTCCTGACATGGCTTGATGGAACCGTGGGTATCACAGCCAAGACCTGGGCTGGCACCACAGCAATCAGCTGACAGCACCCCTGTCTCAGTGCCACTGTGACCTCTGTAACGGGACTTGAGACTCGTGCGACATCGAGATTATGAAACTCACGAAGTTCAGTGCTGGACGCTGGTACCCTGTGGGGCCCAGCCTCCTCCGGCCAACCCCAGGCTGAGTCTGTCCAGGGTGATTTTGTAGGTCACACAAAAGTGAAGCCAGATGTTTATCAGAGAAAGGAAATGTGCCTTACTAAAGGAAGAATGTTTTGTGGGTCCAGGAAAAGAAAGAAAGAAAGAAAGAAAGAAAGAAAGAAAGAAAGAAAGAAAGAAAGAAAGAAAGAAAGAAAGAAAGAAAGAGAGAGAGAGAGAAAGAGAGAGGGAACATGTGTTCCTGTTGGCAAAGGACGGCGGGTGTGAAGTGCACCCCGGCTGCCGGCAGGGTGGACACTACATTCATGCATGAGCCATGGGCGAGCCTAGCATTGTGTGCCTGTCACCCACCCTGGGAGGCTGAGGCAGGAGGACTGCAAATTCAGCCTGTGCAGCTTAGCACCGAAGTGAGAACTGTGTGGTTGCTCTGGGTTCAATCTCTAGTTCTGCAAAAACTAGGAATGAGAAATGAGCTGGGCCACCAGAGAGTGTCAAGCATGGTCCTGCAAGTTCTGTCCCCTCTAGCTACTTGGGCCACACCAGGGATGCACTGATCACCCCGCCCAGGAGACACCTTCCCGGCAGCAAAGAAGGGAACGGGGAAGTGGGAAGGGACTGTGAGGAGCTGAAGTGGCCACGGATTATCCCAGGTTTCATGGGCTGCCCCTGTGGATTGGCTCCGGCATGGGCTCACAGCACACAGCACCATGGCAGCTCCACACATGGAGAGCTGAGGCTTAGTTTCTCCCCAGGGAGTAAGAGCTTTGCATTCATCTCAAAGCCAGCTCCCCACCCCGCCATCATTCTTTGTTTTTGGAGATGAGGTCTTGTTGTGTCATTCCTTGCACTCACTACATAGTCTGAATTGGCCTGCCTTTCATAGCAATCCTCCTGCCTCAGCCTCCTGCATGCTGTGACTATAGGAATGCAGCCCTCCATCAGGTTTTAGTCTCCAAGTCTGAAGAAGCTCTAACTGGCCCCACACAGAAATCAGATACCATATTTTCAGTCCTTTGATTCTAAAGCATTTGATTCAGCTCTGCTCAGAGCTCTCTGTGATTCCTTGTGTCACTAGGTTGAGGGCCAAGCTGGGGACAATAGCCAGTAAGCTGTGACACAGACAACTTCACAGCTGGCATCACTGGAAACCTCACAGATCATTCAGACGCAAGACCTGCATGTACGTGCCAGTGCCTAGGCAGGACAGAACCCTGACAAGACTTCTGGAGGGCCAGGGTTCCTTGGTACCAAAGCCCAGGGCTCCAGGCCTCACAGGAGCACTGACTCCCTGGTGCAGCTCCTGGGAGGGGCGGCAGAGCTGGACGGTGGCAACAGGGACACAACCTTCTCGCCTGCCCGGGAGGACCCACTGCTCCCAAGGCAAGCAGGCTGATCGTCACTTGTGTGAGCTGCAGCATCCCTAGGTGGGGTGGGTCAGGGTCACCTGGGGTCACCCTGCACCAACAAAGGTAGATTGTCAGCATAGATCCCATGGTGGCCCTGGGCCCAGAGCAGTGGTTTGAGAAAATCTCCCATGGCAACAGCTAGGCCAGGAGACTGCACTGACTGCCCAAATCTGGCTGCCTACGGGAAGACAGTGCACACGCAGGTGACCCACGTAGGGCAGCATCGGCAGCACGGTGGAGTCGTTACCCATTGGAGGTCTGCACCGCTAGGTGGGATGGGGCACAGGCTCAGCTCTGTAGCCCGGGGTGCCATAACATCTCACAACAGGCTTCCAGCTGCAGAGCCACAGTTTCTTCATCTCTGAGACCTGCTAGTGGCCTCACAGGCTCTGAGCTGTGACACAGGGTCTGCCTCGCACTCACCAGGTGCTGCAAGAGGCAGGTGCTGGAAGCCAACAGCAGTGAAGACGGGCAGAGGTAGTCCTGCCCTCCCAGGCCATGCAGCCACTGTTACCCAGAGCCAAGCCCCACGGAGGCCTCTCACTGGGGTCCAGGAGGCCGTAAGGAACAGCTTCAAGCAGGCTGACCGGCTAGGAGGGGCAGGAACTTGTGAACTCACATCATGCTTGGGGACCCACAAATTCCCAGTGCTTCTGGAAGAGGAGCCCTGGGAACCGTTGGGCGCCATGAGATCAGATCTTAGAGGGTCTACTTGGTGGCTCTCTCCTAGACACATGCTTCGTTTCTTGTCACAGTCACGATTCTCAAGTAGAGGGAGGAAAGGAGGGAAGGGGGAGGGAGGGATCTGGCACGGGGTGAGGACCAAGAGATGGGTAGGGACACTCGGACAGTCCCACCCCTCCCAGTGCTGGGAAAGACAAGTCCCGATTAGAGCATTTCCCCTTGCCATGTGGTCATCCCATTCCTTGGAGGCAGGGGCTGCGTCAAACCCTGACAATGACCCTGAAATATAGGGACAGATAGGCAATTATCTGAATAAATAAATACGGCCCGGAGCAATTCAGTAGTGTGTCCAGCTCACTAGGTAGGTAGGTAGATTCAGAGATATATGTTGGGTTTTGCAGATAATAACAGATGTAAGGTTGTGTTTGTCCCACTTTCCTTGCTACCGGGAGGGCTCTGAGAGAGGACTGGGCAAGAGAGCTGTCAGTCAAGAAGGTCCTCCTCTCACGGGAAGGAAGCGGAACCGCGGCATCCGAAGCAGAAAGCAGTGATCCACTGTGGAGCCTGTGGTCCATCGAGAGCCAGCTCACATTTGGGAACTTTGCATGGATGCTGGAAAATCTCCTTCTGCGATTGATATAGGGCATGTGGTATATGGACCTCCGGATGATATAAGGGAAATATAACTCCCAACCTGCTGGATGCCGAGTTGTCGAAATGCTGACTTCCTGTTCTCGAAAACTGAGGAATAGATTCTAGGAACAGCAGAGGTTAAGAGTAGGAAGAATTAGCTGGCGGTGGTGGCACATGCCTGTAATCCCAGAATTTGGGAGGCTGAGGCAAGAGGACCACTGCATGTTCGAGACCAGCCTGGGCTACATGGTGAGTTAAGGCCAGCCTGATCTGCACAGTGAGACCCTGTCTCCAAACACAAAACAAACAAAAAGGGATAGGAAGAATTTATAAAGAAAGAAAGCTTCTGCCTAAGACAAAAGGAGTCCTGGAAAGTGGGGTACCCACCCCCCCCCCTTCTCAAGGGAGTTCATGGTGCTGCTCGTTGATACATATGAGCATCCTCAGAAGGTGGCAGGCGGGACTTAGTGGGGCTAAGCGTTCCAGCACTGAACTGTTTTCCTTTTGGGGCAGCGCCTTGCTGTGTAGCCCAGGCTCACCTTGAACTCCCAGTGATCCTCCTGCTTCAGCCTCCTGGTTGCTGGGATTGCAGGTGAGGCCACCAGCCCCAGGCCTCCAGCAGTAAGGAAGCAATTTCACGTCATCTGAGGAAGGACTGCGAGCTGTCACTTCTGGCCTTGGGCCTGGAGGGCTCAGCACATGCATCCCATGGTCTCAAGCACAGGAGTTTTCTGGGCCGTAGGGTACAGGTCACCAGGAAGCAGCAGAGAGGAGAAAGGGGCGGCGAGCCACCTGGGAAGCTGTGGGCACACGCATGGAGCAGCCCATGCCCTCCTGCAGCTCTTCCTGGGCCCCAGGATCCCTAATCCCAGCTCTTTGTGCCAGTGATGAGACGGCTCGGAAATGGATGGGCTTTTTCCACCCTTCTCTTGACAGATCCATCCCAGGGTTTTCCTCTTGGGCCAAATGCCTAAAGGCTGCTGCCTCCTCTCTGCTCCCCACGGAGGCAGGCCCGGGGCCTGGTCAGGACAGCCCAGCTGCCACCCAGCCGAGAGCACAGCCTGGCCTGCTCCAAGCCACTCTCTGCCTTCTCAGCTGCCCGCCTCTCTCGGGCTTGTCCTTTCTTTCTCCAGAGCTTCTGGCAGAGGAGCACACAGCGCACCTCCAGGGACTGAGTGTGAGACCCGTTTCCTGCACTTCAGGGGAGCCGCGGCCCACAAACGATGGCCACTGATGGTACCACGCTCTGGGTCTGATTTGAAACTTGGAGGTGTGGCAGGCAGCTACTGAAGCACCATAGCGGTGAGGAGGTGCAGGACGCCCTGGTGCTCCCCGTCTGCTTGGGTAGGCATGGAAATGAATCTGGCCGCAGATGACCACATGGAGCCACTGTTACTTCCTTGACCCCAGGGACCCCAAACTAAGTCTACAGCGATCTGAACCCTAAAATACGAAACAAAGAAAATTGGTAATCCGGACGGAGGGGAATTCACTGCATCTGCCCAAGAGCAAACTGTCTGAAACTTGTCTCGTTCTGGTGTGTGGAGTTAGCCGTAGAAAGGCCCTTGATTTGTTGGAAGCCAAAGTAAGTGCTTCCTACTTTTCTTTTTTTTTTTTTGGCGGGACCAGGGTTCAAACTCACAACCTTGCACTTGCCAGGTAGGCGCTTGTGCCACAGACCTATCTCCCCAGCCCCTGGTGCTTCCTACTTTTTAAACTTTCTTTTCCATTTGTTTTTTGCAGCACTGAGGACTGAACCCAAAATCTTTGCACTGACTACAACTCCAGCTGGTTATTTATTTTGTTTTGGTTTTCAGTTTTGAAACAGAGCCTCACTAAGTAGCCAGGGTGGGCTGATCCTCCTGCCTCAGCCTCCTCGATCACTGAGTTACAGGTGTGCCCCACCCTGCCAGGCTTACTTCTGCTGTTTTCTTCCTCAGAATGTACCCAAACACCCCAAAAGACTCTGAAATCATAGAGGGCCTGGTCCAGGCCACCTCCGCAGTGCCTGAGAGAGCTGGAGAGGCTGATGCCCAGGGCACGTGCGTGTGGTTTCCGGCCTTCCTTGGCCATCAGTGACACCTGAATCCCGTGCCAGTCCCTGTCTTCTGCCTGTCCACCCACATGGCCAGCGGAGTCCCCGAGGATGCCCCCTCAGTCAGGGCTGTGGACACAGAGCTCTTGACCCAGCATGAGTCCTCGCACAGCCCTGAGCCCAGCAGACTCCACACCACCAGCAAGACCGTGTGAAGGCGGGGTCAGCACATGCAAGGCGAATACCAGTGGAGGGACTCGTGGCCGTGTCTTCTACACAGATGCTTTCTTAGAACATCCGATATCTATTTGCAGTATAACTCCTGTAAACTCACTCACCGTATTTGCTGTCCTTAAAAATTCCATGTGCATGTAGCCCCCAGCCTCGTCTCGGGAGTCCACGTTCCTAGTACAGCATTCAGTTTCCTTGTGTAGAGCGGTGTGCAGGCAGAGCACACCCGATCCCTTTCCTATCCCACCCTTCTTGTGTCTGTGGTCCCCTCCCACTTGAGAAAGACCTATTGCCCTGTCCCTTATTGTCCACCTTTTACATTGCTCTTTACTCTGGGTTTGTTGTGTGAGAGAAACCACTGAAGCGTAAGCTGCGTCTCACTTATCTCACTTAGCACGTGGTCTCAGGTGCCCCCACTTCCCTGGAGGTCCCCAGTTTATGGGGACCTTCTTTATGGCAGAGTAGTGCTCCACTGAGTGTTAACGCCACGCCTTCTTTATACATTCACTTGAATTCAAACAAGCAGGTCAACTCGAGTCACCAAACAGTCCCGAGGTGACTGTCCTCTCCTTTCCAGGTTTTGCTCCCGGAGTGCCAGGTGGCTGGGGCATTGTTTTTCCAGGCTCCAAGGGGAGCAGCCCTGGGGTGTGCTGGTGGCCGCCCCTGAGGAAGGTCTCTTTTGGCTGCACTGAGGCAGGGTGATCTGCACAGGGGAGGTCTGAGTTGCAGGCAGCTTCTGGCATGGGGCCACACGCCATGGGGCGTAGCCCAGACACTGTGCCACAGAGGATGGTGAGCCCATGGTCAGGCTGCTACCACCCAAGCGGAAGTGGGAGCTGAAACCCAGGAGGGCTGGGTTGAAGTCCCCAGGACAGGTGACACCTACTGGGCACAGGGCATATGAGAAACTAGAGCCCAGGATCCAGAGACAAAGGCAGAGGCAAGGCCAACCAGCAGGTGACACAGCAGTGACATGGCTCCAGTCCATGAGCATCGCTGGTCCCACCTGTCTCATGCATCCCAGGAAGGATGGGCTCCACTTAGGGTGCTTGGAGGAGTCACAGCATAGCCACACGGACACTGGACAGAGCAGCAGTGGTCAGAAGGAGCCCAGCCAGCACAGCCTGCAAGACTTCCGGTGTCTTGTCCCCAATTCCAGGGACAGCGCAGCCCTGGCCTGTGCCACGAGGTGGCCTGGGAGCCTGAGAATCACCAATGAGTCTGCTCCTTGCCAGGGGACCTCCAACTCTGCAACCCAGGATAAGCCCAGGTGACCCGAGCCATCCCTGGTGCCCTTTGCCCCCCTTGCTCCTGAGCATGAGAAAGACTGAGGGCATTGAGGGTCTTGACCCCAAGAGGCAACTCTGCTCTCATCTGCAGCTGCCGCTGGCTCTGCTCCTCCCAGCAATGTCCACACACAGTCCCTAGGCTGCAGGTCACCTCCTCCAGGGTTTCTAGGAATGCAGATCCTGGGGTTGCCCCACTAGGGGTGTGCCTGAGTCACAGGCACTGTGACCCACACATGGGTGTGCTTCCTGCAGTGCAGCCTGAATCAGTAGCCTCTATCAAGCAGCCTGTGTCCACCAGCAGATGAGTGGATGAAGAAAATGTGGAGTCCACTGGCGGGGGAGGGCACCGTAGTGGCAGTGAACCAGACTCAGGCTTACATAGGCGTAGCTCCTATGGGATGGGAAAGCAAGGTCTGCACAGCTCCAAAGGCAGAAGAAAGGAGCCAACGTTGGAAGCACAGCCGGGACTTTGTGGGACAGGGCGGAAGGGACCTAGGCAGCAGGTGGCGTGCACATTTGCTGATAAACAGCAAACAAAAGAGGAGGGAAAGGAAGACAGAAGGAGAGAAAGACAGACAGACGGGGAGAGCCCTCTGGCCCTGCCCCTCGGGGAGAATCGGGACTCCACCCTGTGGCCAGGAAAGCCTGCAGGTGCAGGACATGCCCGGTCCCACCAGGACGCACACGGCACTGCAGCGCCCGGCTCTGCGAGGACTCCAGAGCCCAAGGCCGAGCCTCCTCCCACCCCAGCCATGCCTGGCAGCTGCCACCGCACCCTGGTGACTGCCCGGCTGCCACTCCAGCCAGTCAGTGCCTTTCTAGGGATGCCTAGGCAAGGAGGGGCTGCTCCTGCTCACCCTGGCCATGGCACTCCCAGGCACAAGGAGATGGAGATGAGGGAAACAGAGGCCCCTCCGTCCACGCTTTACTCAGGTGGTGCCAGCAGCTGCCCCGTACTGTGCTGGGCACAAGGTGGTCCGTGTCCAATGCAAATCAGCAGTTACTGTGTTTTCTAGGAAGTTGAGTTTGTATCCTAAGTTGACACTTGGGTGCTAAGATGTGGTTCAGCGTCTTCCAAACACGGCAGTTGTGGTGTCCTGTGGCTGCAACCCCAGCGCTGGGGAAGCTGAGGCAGGAGGCCTGGGCTCCATAGCCAGGCCCCGCTGCAGTAAACAAGCATCAGAGCAGGTGTCTGGAGCGTGACGTTTACTTGTTGAACCTGAATGCCAGAAGAATATATTAGCTTTGCATTAGACTCAGAATACATAGGAAAAAGACATCCTCCAGGCCTTACTCATTTCATAAATAATGTATTTATTTTATTTATTGCATATGGCTATTAAGGAGGGTATCCATGATCAATACAGACTAAATACAATGCACTATTCTAGCCCGGCACATTCCCAACCCCTATGTACAGCGTGGAAGATGGGGGGGGAGGGGATATGGGTGGGATGGGATGTCATAACACAATAGCGAGAAATATATTTAACATCTTGAGATTCAGAAACAATACATACCCAAAAGAAAACACTGTTCATAACGGTTAAAGTTTATATAGCAAAAAATAGTTTAAATTTAAGGTAAGTCAGGCAAAATGTATGTACAAAAAGACCCAATATACATTGTGACTTTTTTTTTGCAAACATAATATACATTTTGGTTCCATTCTGTAAACTAAATTAAAAATGTAAATATTGCATATGCCTTTTTTTTTGAAATGTACAGGATAGAGGAAAATTTAGTATCTTACCACATTCTCCACTCTGCTCCTTTAGGCTGTAGAAGGGACCCGAACCACCAGGGTAGGGTGGGGTGGCACCATGCAGCGGGCACTCGAGGCAGCCTGGACACCTGTTGTGCCCCATGGTGCCCAGAGTCACACAGCACCGCCACCCACCAACTCGAGTCCCCTCACTGAAGGAACCTCCAGGTCACTCTGCACACCGCAAGGCAGTGTCCCACACCGGGGAGCGGCCTTTGCACACTGCCAGCTGGGATGCGCAGCCCCGGAGAGCAGGGCCTTGAGAAGGGCTGGGGTCACGTTACATTCAACTTTGTCTTGCAGTACAATCCTCGGTTCTAAAGAGCTCAGCACAGAAGCAGGAAGACTTTTGCATTGCCATTAAATACATTTTTAAGACATTGAAAATTTTGGTCTTCCTCTACAGAGCCTCATTTTTTAATGCATTACTCTATAGTGATATAGATCTATATATTTATATATTTATATATATATATATTTTCTCTCTCTTCAAAACAAAAAGTAACAACAGAAAAAACAAACAAGTCACATCTCCAAGAATTAGTGTGGCTTCTACAGGGCTATCGGGGAGACAGGCACTGGGGCGGGGGTCCAGCCACGCGTCCAGGGAGCCGTGGGACAAGGGGCAGCTGTGGCTATCACCACAGCACTGGCATTTCCGGAACACTGAAGGCAGAGAACACGGGCCGCCTCAGCGGGGCTTCTCCGCCAAGGGGCATCCTCTGGCACTGCGCCGCCGCCTCCACCTTCCGCCTCCGCTGGCCCAGGAGCTGGAATGCTTTCTCTCCACTCAGGACAGTCCTGATGGCCAGTGTCAGGCTGCTATGTTTAAAGACGGCACTGTATTCTAAACACATCTGCCACAGCCAGAGCGGCCTGAGTCACTCACTGCCTGCATGAATTTTTGGTTAAGGAAAGGCCAGTCCTCACGTGGGACAGCAGAGGTGCCTAGCCAGGGTGGCCAGGGGCTTCTGCATCCTCCCGGGCCCACAGGACCACGGAGGGAGCAAAGCCTGTGAAGGGCGAGGGCCACGAGGCCTCCCTCCACCCCGACTCTGGAGAGCTGAGCAGCAGGTTGCTGAGGTGACAGAGATGGTGGCGCTGCTGCCATGGACTCTGCAACTCTGTCTTCCAAGTCCCAGGTTCCACGGAGTGGAGTGGTCACAGTCCTGCTGCGCTCAAGGAAGCCAGTGTCGAAGGTCGGTCCCCAGGTGCAGGCTGTGTCCACTGTGGGCAGAGCTCCAAGGCGACCAGAAATACGTGGCCCCGTGTAGTCCTTCAGGGGCTACACCCCACCCACATCACGGCTTTCCTGAACTGAGGTAGGGCGGTGGCACAGAGCCCAGCCCAGTAGCTACCGAGTGTCACTGCTGCCACTGGGATGGGGCTGGGGCTCCAGGCATGCAGCAGGGGCTCTGCTCTGCAGAGGAGGTGTGGGGAGACGATGTGGCCACCAGCTGGGGAGGCCAGGGAAACAATGGCCGGCTTCCGAACCACTAGGGCAGCTCAGGTACAAAAATCAAAGCAGAACTCGGTGCCACAGGGCGGACATGGGGAGGGTCAGCTGTCGATTGGGCTCCTGCTCCGGCAGGCGGTGATGGGGAGGAGCCAGGGAAACCACAGGCAGCTTCGGGAGGGGAACATGCGGGGTGCATCGCCGGTGTCCTGTGCCAGCCACCTTGCAGTGATCTCCCGGCCATGTCACTCTGAAAGAGAGAGCACAGATCTTTGGAGCTCAACCGCGG
>PVKN010017727.1:0-10278 GCA_004027915.1 Capromys pilorides
GATGTTAGCTCCCATCATACATTCATCTTCTAAATGTGCTAGCTATGATCACATGGCCCATTAGTGTTAAACTTACATTAAACCAAAAGGGAGTTTCCTGAATCACAGGACAGATTGGCACACGTCCTACGCTCAGCCCTGATGCTTATGAAGATGTCACAGGATGGACACTTGCTCTGTCCTTTGAGAACTATAGAGATTTCAGGGAAGTAAGGAACACTTTCTGAGATGATAGCTTCAGGGAACTCCATCTGATGAGGAGACATGAATCTCACGATCTGCCAAGAGTCAGGTGGGGAAGGGGCCGGGGAGATAGGTCAGTAGAATAACCATTTGCCTGGCAAGTACAGGGTCCTGAGTTCAATCCCCGGTACTGCCAAAAAAAAAAAAAAAAAAAAAAAAGAGTCAGGTGAGGAACCTAAGGGAGGAATGAACATCATGCTTCCCAGAACACACTTGCTGAGTGCTGCAAAGATGTCTTTCCTGAGCCCTAGGTCATCCTTCTCAATCTGGGCATAGTTGTTGGGGTGAGGATTTTCTCTTAGTACTCAATCATTGGTCTCAGAAAACTGAAGGCCTTGGAACGAGAAGGATAACATCTAGACAGCAGAACTAGGATCCCAGGGTCCTTTGAGGAGTCAGGTGAGGTCAAGGTAACCTACTCTACTAAATGCGCCTTACCCTACACTCAACCTGTCTGCTTTTCATCAACTGTCTGACCCAGGAAACACAGGTATACTGTATTCCCCACTTTCTCTGATGTTATGAAGGTGTCACAGGATGGACACTTGCTCTCTCCTTTGAGTTCACAGAGGGCTGAAGTTTCATGAAGGAAGAACTGGATCATCCAAGGAAGAATCTGAGACCTAACCATTTCTCAAAATAAAGAAGGATCGTACCCCTGTTCCCAGGCAACATGGACTCCATTTATTTTTCCACATCCATCTGTTGCCCAAGCAGCTCTGGATATTGTATGTTTTCCCTTTTACTGCCTTTTTTCCCCATCACACATGGAGATACTTTTTTCTGGGAGTTTTCCTCAGACCAGGAAAGGGTTGTGTTCTGAACCCAGCTCAAGACAGTTGAGAGCATTGAGTGAGCAGAAAAGTCCATTCACCCAGAGGAGGAAACCAAACAGGATTCAGCCCAACTGTCCCATCAGGGTTGGGATACAAGGACTCTGTGTAAGGTCTGCAGTCTGAGATGTCTCCCATGTCCCTTACAGGAGCTCCATGAAACAGGAGCTGAAAGTCTGGTGTGAGGTGGTGTCCAAAGTTCACATAGCAGAGGAGGCCAAGGAGTCAAGGTAAGGTGCCTGCACTTAGTGTCCCAGATCTTGGGGATGGTGCCTCTAGAACAAGATTCTGTGAATATCACGAAAAGGGTAGATGACTAATGGGCCTTTCTGGGAGCTGATGAGTCCTCTTGTCAGGTGAGAGGACTCATGCTATCCCTCTCTCCTCCAGGCAGCTGAATCCTCATCTCCAAGTGCTTGCTGCCCACAAGGATCCTCAAAACATCTTCATGGTCAGAGGATTCAGTTCAGCAAACTAGAGGCAGGCTACCTTTGTCGAAAGAGGGGAATAAGGCCTGGCAGTTGTGTACGTGTTGAAGCATGTCAGAAAGGACCCACCGCTTCCTCTGAATCCACAATCTCTAGTATTGAAACTCCTGCCACATCAAGTGACTTGTGTTTGGCTAGGGCAACAAGTTACCCCCAGAGTCCTCATAGTGTCTCTTGTCCACCAGTGCCATGGCCTGCAGTAAGAGCAACCCATTCACTGAGAGCTGCAGTAGAAAAGCTGATATGGATCTATATACCTCCCCAGATATAGTTGTCCTTCAGTTGCTATGCCCTTTGTACCACGATAAGAAATTAACCGAACTGTTGCCTATTCTGCTCCGCAAGTATCAAAAAAAACCAAGTGATTACCATGGGGCAAATGCAGCGTAGTGTGGATCCCCGTTTCCGCAGGCGATTCACACAATTGTTCAAGATAATCTGTGAGTGCATGTGTCTGGCCTTTGGCATTGAGGTATGAGAGGTGAATCCACCAAGCAAAGTATATGTTCTTCTTCCTGTGTTAGGCCTCACTTATCAGGGAATTCTGAGTGATAATTACCAGAACATTTCCAAAAGCAATCTCCTGGTAGTCCTCCTCATTGTTATCTTCTTGAAGGGTAATCGTATCAGGGAGGTGGATTTAAAGGAATTCCTGAGAATAAGAGAAATGTTACCTCAGAGGAAGCGCTTTGAGATTGAGAACCCTTGGGAATTCATCACAAGGGATTTGGTACAGAATCAATACCTGGAGTGTCGGCAGGTGCCCAATTGTGTTCCTGCTCAGTACGAGTTCCTGTGGGGTCCAAAGACCCATGCTGAAACCAGCAAGATGAAAGTGCTGGAGCATTTGGCCACGGTTAATAGGAGAGAACCCAAGTCCTACAAACAACTATATAATGAGGCCTTGAGAGAGAAGCCAAGGGTGCCATATTCATGTGCTTTATGCCAATAAAGGGCAAACTGCAAGCCAACTACAGAATGTGGTCCCAACTGTGTCACTGTCTTAGTTCCCACCCATGTAAAATGAGTCCCCTTCTTCATTTTGTTTCTGCATATAACAGTTTTCTAAATACTTGACAGCCAAGTGAGGATATAAATCCATGCATACTATCTCTAGGATATCTAGATCTGTACTATTTGTGTTAGTTGCAAATGAACCTATGTGTTTTTTATGACTTTTTGAAGACTCAAACCTTTTTTTACATGATTGGCATAGTTTGCACATGCTCTTTGAATGAGGGTAGTGATCATGTACATGTTTAATTATCTGATTTTGAAGATTGATTTTGGATTTCAATGTGAATGTGATTTTGTGTGAAACTGATCACACAGGAATTCTGTTCTTCCCTTAAAAATGTAAGAGCCTTTGTTATTTTTCCAACTTGGAAACCTATAATTTTATAAGGAAGCAGATTCCATGGAGTACAACGAAAAAGATGCTTAAAAATGTGAAAAAAATTTACATCAAATTTAGACAGATTTAGACATTGGGACAAAAATCCTTGCTCTCTTATTTACTTTTACCTGTTTTCCTATACTATTAAAATATACACATAACTGAATATACTCATATACTCATAACTGATTATATGAGAGAAAATCACTGTCAATAAAAAAGTCCTTCTTTTCATGGGCACAGTGACCCTAAATCTTTATTGCAAGTGTGATCTTTAAATGTCCCTGTGTCTGTAGTATAGATATGAGTACACTGGGCTGAGCTGGATCAAACCTACTTAGTCAATTGGTGGAGTCGAGGAGTACCACCAAAGTTGTGAGATAAGGAGGTGGGCTCAAACCCTTTAATGGTGAATGAAAATATGCATTGAGTGACTGGAGTCTATTAGAGAGAAATCCTGCATATGTTCTGAGTCATGACAGCTTGTGGCTTGATATAACTGCATGTGCATGTGCAGGAATTGATTTTAATTCAACTGCAAATTAGACATTGTCACACATTCGATAACATGACTTTGGCCTTAGGCAAAGCCTCATAAAATGTAAATTGCTCTGAGCAATGCTTTTTGATGGTGTATGAAACCAATAGGGTTGTCCCCTTGGTACAGATATGAGAATAGTTGTCCTAGTCAGGGCATAGATCAGCAAGAATAGCCTCTGCAAGAATTTTTTGAGAGATGAGTGTAGATTGCAAGTGAGCTGTGGCCCTACATTCTCTGCTTAAGCGCTCCTTTCTCTGTTGCAAGTGTCCACTTTCCAGGGTCTTGCAGTGCCCACTTGCCTCCCTTTTGAGAACAACTTCCCTGCATGGGTTCATTTTGCCTGAACAGTTTTGCAAGTGAGTCTTTTTAATCTGATGAGTGGTGTGAGCCTCTTCTGCGAGTGATCCCATCACTATCTAATCAAGAAGTTCTCCTTCCAGAGAGACTGCTCAGAATTTATGAGAGCCTCCCTCCTGTCTTATAGCAGGACTTAGTCTGGATAAGTTTTCCCACTTTTCCTTGTTGATGATGTTGTTGCTGTTAAGCTAAGTAACCTGCCTTCAGGATCCATGAAACTTCTCCTGTGCTGAGCTGCCCTGACACAAACTGAGTAGCCAGCAGTATACTTAGAAGGGACAATGAGAGAGTAAGAAAAAAACTAGACACATACTAAATGGAAAGTTGATTCCTTCTACCATGTATATGTACTGATTTCCTATGATGAATGTGATCATTATGAATAGCTAAAGTATGCCAATAAAATTAAGTTATAAAAAATAAATAAATAGAAAGCTGGGACTCAGTGAGACCTGCCCTCTCTGGTGAACCAGGCACATTCCTGTATATTCTGCACCTTCAAAAATATATGTGATGGGGATGAAAATGCAAGATCTCAGTAAATTTCTGAGAACACTTGAAATTAAACATTTTCAAAAATAGCTGTACTGCAGTCAATAAGTGACAAATGCCAAGGCCACATACCTGCAGGACTGTTTTCGTTCTAGTCCAAACAACCTGCTCACAGGGCTCATCTCTGGAGTGCTGTGTTCTCTGGGCTGACCTTACTGTAGTTCCAATTGTGAGCTCAATCTCCACCTCTACCACATCACACATCACCCCATTTCTACATTTTAGTCACAAGAAATGAGTGTACAGAGTTGGAGCAACTGAAGGACATCCTTTTCCTGTGTGTGGAAGTCACTCCCCTAATCCCTTCCCACACCTGTCCCACACCCATCTGTGGCTGTGCCCTCATGCTCTTTTCAATCATCCCCTGTGAAGTTATTTTTTATAAAGACCTTTTGGTTTTGAATCCTTTCCACTGAGAGTGAATTTATTCATTTAGACAAAAATTCCTTCATTCCAGGTATTTTAAGAACCTATGTTTAGTAACTTAACCTTGTATAACCTGTTAACCCTTATAAGTGGGCAACTACCAGTGTAGCTGGAAGTGGTCAGAAGGAGTTAGTGATTTGAAATTTTTTATATAGCTAGTTTATTACTATACCTTTTATATATGCTGTAGTTATAATTTTCTTCCAGATGTTTAGGATCAAGTTAAAATGGGACTTGTATTAAATATAATTAGTCTCTTGCTATCTGTCAAAGTGAGTTAAGTTTCTTCGGGATTTACTTGGACCAATTAACAGTGCCTCTCACTTCTTCAGTCAGTGACAGCTTTGAGTCATGGCCATTACTTGACCAAATTGCTTTTTGTGAGAGTTTAGGAGACTTATTTCTGGTGATTCCTTCGGAACATTATACACTATATTGATCTTCCTCGGAGGGCTACTTCTCTTCTTGATCCGTAGGTTGTCTAACTCATTGGAGTTGTATGATATCACAGAAAATGTTTCCTCATGTTCTGGGTCCTAACTGACCATGGAGGGTCAGGACCAAAATATTGGCACTCATTACAGCTCATCTCTTTTTTTCTATTTAGTGATCGCTAAACCTCAGTTATTGAACATTCAGAAGAAATGGCTAATGACATTATGTTGTAATGAAATAAGTGAGTTTAATTATTAAAACTTTTATCTGGATATCAAGAAACTTGAAGTATTAAGGATAGCCAGAGAATTTTTTTAACCAACCATGAATGTTTTAGTAGTTTAATTTCCGAAGAACAGTAACAGAGAACAGTTATGCAATTTTACGCAGAAATTTTCAAATCAAAAGCCATACATAATATGGCAAACGTGATGCCATTTTGGTAAAACACTTAAATCTCTATCTTGGAATAAATATACTTTTAAGGCAATCATTTCTATCTAGTACATAAGAAGCCTACACATAATATGTTGGCCTTTAACGAGATAACACTGAATAAATCTGGACTGATTAATATCTACAGGTGTTATGGTTGTTACATTGTGTCAACTTGAGAAGACTAGAAGCTAAACTAAGTACTTCAGAATTTCCACATCCTGAGTGTGGGAAGAACATGTCCTTACTGCTCTGGGGCATACTTTATTGAGTCAACTTGAGAAGTTGATTTTATTTTATTAATTTTAATGAGAAAGAAATAGCAATGAGACAGTTTTTTAAAAAAGTTAGTAAGATAGTTACAATAATTAATACATTGCATATTGTTGTTTTTGTAGTAGTTATTCAGAGTACAAGATGCAGACATGATATCTTGTCTAAACACTATTAGTACAAATCTTTCTTCTCATTCAACTAAGAGAAAGTAGCTGTATACATAGTCCAATAGTCCATAATAGTAGTGGGTTATCAGCAGAACTGGCAATATCAGAAGTTGTTGGTTTGAGCCATTTACAGCTCAGCATACTAATCTGGCAAAAATATTTGATATTAGTAGAACAGACTGAGGTCAACAAGGAACAGGAAAGAGGTCTACTGAAGGAAATTTCAGCACACATGGAAGTAAAGGTATTACTGTCACAGGGAGCACAGAGGCATATCGAGTTCTTCCAGGAGAAAGATTAGGATAGAGGGGGGAAAATGAGGAAACCCAACCCACACCTATAGAGAAGTCATGTGGATGATATCTCTGCCAAGCGTAATCATTGGATTTGTGTTCCCCTAAACTTCGTGGGTCATGTCTTTAACAGGAGAGTCTTGCTCACAGAGACCCAGTCTCTAGAACAGGAAAATTCCCACAGCAGCCTGTCCTTGCTGTGAGTGTAGGGCAGCCCCATGCATGGTGCACAATCAAGAAATTCCTGAATTCTGCACCATGGCTTGAGGGATCTAAGAAGATTCATAGAAGGAACGCTTCCTCATCAAAGCAAGGATCCCAAGGAATATCCATTCTCAAGTGATGAAATGATGCAGGACAGATGGGACCTGACAAATGGGACAAAGTGTGCCTATGGTTTCAAATGGAACAATGTCATGGGTATTGACTCTGGAACCTGGGAAAGCAGGACTCATATCCTCACAAAGGTGCAGCTTCTTTTTCAGGTGAGTGTAAACAGGGAAACCCAAGTTCCATTAAGGTTATGGACATAGTTGTGGTAAGAATGCTCCTCAATAAAGAGAGTGTCCCCAGACCAGCCAAGCTATCAGCACTGCAGTCAGTGTAAGGATTTTTAAGTGAGACCACTTTCCATGTAGACCTTGGGAATATTCCCTTTGATCTGAGAACAGGCTCAGGTACACAGAGGATGGGAATCCCACCTCTGCCAGGAGCCTAGGTGAAGTTCCCTAAGTAGTAAGGATAGAGTCCTAAGAAGCACGTTCTGTTCCTTCATTCCGCCTAGAGAGCTCCAAGGTAAGTTGCTGCTTGTGACCTCCACTGACAAGTCCTTTTACAATCAGAGAGGTGTATGAGGTCTCTGTGAGTTCTTTGCTTCAAGTGAGAAGAGTGGACTGCTGGGATCAAATAGGAGTCACACTGAGGGGCTGTGGAGCTGGAGAAATCTCCATCCCCAAATGAATATCTTGAAACAATTTAGATTTTTCTGCGTTGTCAGCCATATGTGCCCAAGAAATATTCTCACATTAGAACTCTTTATATTCAGGGAAGCCCGTGTGCAGAGTGAGAGACTTTCTCTGAACCTGTGCTTCAGGTAGGCAAAGTAGAGAGGCCAGGGATCAGATGTGTCAAGGTGAGGACTGTGTGATGATTGAGGTAGCCTTCTTCCACAGAGGGAGTCCTAGAACTTTGTAGGAAAGCCTCTGTTGCATACCCTGCATTTGACATGAATAATTCTAAGGATATCACCCTCTTAGACCTCTCTGAGGACTTGGGTATTGAAGACCATTCTTTTGAGTTTATTGCTTCAGGTGTAAGCAACACATAGGACTAGCCTTAGTGAGGTTAATGTGAAGGTTTTCAGGAAACTGGGATACCCCTCCCCAGATAGAGGAACCACAAGTGATCCAGCTCTGCCTCTTTTCACGGCCCTCTTTACACAAAACCCTACCCCAAGTCTACCCCTGCTTATGCTGACAGTCAGAATCTGTTTTTGATGCCCTCATTCCTAGTCTAGGGAGGTGACAGTGGCTTTGCTCTTTTTCAGTTAATGGCAAGACACTGTGGAATCATTATGCAGGCTCTGCCCAGATAGAGGACTCCCAAAACACCTAGAAATGGCTCTGTGGCTGGCCCTTTACATTCGGACACAGAATCCTCACATGAGTTCCCCCCTTCACCATGAAGCCTTATAAATCTGACCCTTATTGTGAATGCTGTGCCTGAGATTCTGGCAGCCAACAGGACCCAGGCTCTGCTAGGTCAAGGAGCAATGTTGAGCTGGGGAGATAGCTCCACGGCACAAGTGCCTGACTGGCAAGTGCAAGGTCGTGAGTTTGAACCACAGTTCCGCAAACAAGAAAAGGAGCAATGTGGAAGACAGAGTGAGGAAGGCCCACTCCAGATAGTAATCCAGAAAACACCCTGCCTTTCTACTGGTATAAGGTCCGCAATGCAGCTCTGACTTGTCAGACAACTCCACCATCTGCTGGAATCTTACTTTGCTTAGAGGTCTCTGAGTGTCAGAGCTTTGGTCTGAGGGGAGAGATATCACAAACGACAGGTGTACAAGAGGGACACAATGCTTACTTGGGGCTCATGACACCTGGAGGGCACAAACTTGTTGGACCAGAAACATTCAAGTAGAATTGTTTCTTCCATGAACCAAGGTAAGGACAGAGATGGACAAGGGAGGTAACCCAGTCCATACATAAAGATGCGTTCTTTCAGGATGAGCATCACTGCCCAAGTTCTAGCACTAGGCATGGTGCTATGTGTATGGTACCCTAGCTTCTACGGGTTGGGGCTGTGAAATGTGGGAACCTTGGTCTCAGATGAGGGTGTGAAGACCCCACATGGGATTTCACCTGTGTGGTCATAGGGTAACCCCATGCACAGTGAGTCAACAGTATGTTCCTGAGCGCTGCAGCCTAGTCTAAGGGAGGTCAGAGGGCTCAGAGAAAGAGATCAGAAGCATCAGAGTGAGGGACCCATGCAACATCCTCTAAAGTGATGACACAAGGCAGGGCTGATAGGTAAATGACAGATAGGACAAGTCTGCCTATGAACTGTGTCCTGTGCTTTAACTCTGGAAACTGGATAAGCAGAACTCATATCCTCAAATAGGAGTGGCTCCTTACAAATTCAATGCAAACATTTCCAGGGAGGATTGTGGAAGAGACCTTGTCTCTAGACCTTCACTGAGAAACACGCATAGTGTGGTACACGGTGGGAAAGAAAAGCCAATTGGGCAAATGAGTCCAATATTTTATCCCTCTACAAGGAAGTAATTACTTGTATGCCCTCTCAGAATGGATGATTGAAATTGTGAGATGTGGGCAGCTTCCAATCCTGGACCAGGGCAGCTGATTGTGTAGAAAATGAACATTGTAAGTCCTTGTTAGAAAATCTTCTGGGATCCTAGACAGCCTTATGGAAAAGTCAGACATGGCTTGCAGAACGTTAAACTTGAGATTGCAAAAGCCAGATGCCAGATAGTCAAAACAACAGCAAGCAAAGTATTTGCATTGAGGTGACTCAAAACTGCACCTTGGCAGGATGCTGCTGCTAGCAGAGAGTAGCGTCTGGAGAAGCAAACATGTCAGGTTGACGATATACATACTATTGTGCCAAGGTGAACAATCCCCCAAAAACAGCACAAGTTCACCAGGAGCTAGGTACAAAGCTTCACACAGGTATCAGGTTGAATGGTATCAGGTAGGATTGTACCCAGTGCTGCATTAGTAAGGTCAGTGCTCCATCATCTTCCTTTGAATCCAAGACAATATGTTCTTAGATATTGAGTCTGACACCAAGGGTCTAGGGAGAGATCTTACTGCTCTAAGTGTCTCTGTTCCACTATGAGCTAATTTATGCATATGATTTGAGATATCTTGAAGCTAAAAGTGTATTTCAGTGGTAGAGAGCATGTTCAGCATTTGTAAAACTCTGTGTCCAATTCTCAGCAACAAAAAAGAAAAAGCAAAGATTTGAAGAGGATGAGCAAAATTTCAAGGAGACCTTGGGTTACACAGTGAGTTCAAGACCAGCCTAAACTACATAGTCAGATATTTGGAATGCAGGCATTTGAAATTTCTTATATACTATGACTGTGACTATTTCCCTGACTGAATTCAACAGCTACATTAGACTTCACTGAATTTTCTTCCTTGAACAGTGATTGTCTGCTAATAAAGATGGTTTTGTTTCTTCCTTTTCAATGTGTGTTAAGACTAGTGAAAAAAAAAATCTGCCTTTGTTCTTGCCCAGGAAGAGAAATATTTTTCTACCATAAGTTCAAGGTAGTAGACTTGGGATTTCATAGATGCTTTTCCTTA
>PVKN010017729.1:0-17167 GCA_004027915.1 Capromys pilorides
AACATATCTTTAAGTTAAATGGTAACCTATTTTAATGGAGGTCAGAGAAATGCAGAGAAGGGTGAAAAGAAATAGGATCTACTACTCTCATTTTTCTAAGAAAATAACTACAAGTCTTCAGTACTGACAAAGATGTATAGTTGCTTCTGGAAACCTCACCTGGTGGTTTAGGAAAAAGCCAGGCATTTTTTTCTCCCCCATCAACTGGGTTACGCATTTGAGTTTGTAGCCTCGGCTCCATTCTTTGCCAAAGACTGCATACAGCAAGCTGTCATTCACTCTGCCAGACTGCAGTGTCTGCCAGGATTTATGGCTACCATGCTGCTCCCTCATTGCTAAGAGCAGATGGCCAGGCTGAGGGACAGCAGATTGCTTAAGGGCAGAGACAAGGGTGTGGGGGAAGAGAGTGTGATAGCCATGGGGATACATGTCATTCTCTAATGAGCCTGGGAAAGATGACTTCCAGGAGTGCCTCTCCTTGGCTTAAAGGTTTTAATCAAGGAAACTAAGATCTATGGGAAGCTTCATGGGTTTTGGGAAATTCCTACAATTCAGTATAAAATTATTGGGAATAATCTTGGATTTGATTTCATTTTCTGTGGAGATCAAACTCCTTCAGTATCTTCACAGGCTCTTGAACTCTCCTACTTTATGGGATGGGACATCTGCCAGTATTACCATACAAAATAGACCAATCCTTTGTAATGTTCTGAGTTGTTTCAATTATTTATACTCACAAAATCCCTTATTGCACAGGAAAAAAAAAAAAAAAAAAGAACCAGCGGTTCTCATTCAAGAACAAGTGACAGCAAAACTTGAATCAGGGTTATCAAAAAATAATTAACAGGGACCGGCCAGATAGCTCAGTAGACTAAAGCTCCTGTTTAGGCAGGTGCAGGAGTTGGAGGTTGGGTTGGAGATGCCATCCCTGGCCTACCATGCCTGTCCCACCCCCACATCGTGCTGAGATGGCAACTGAGGCTAGGCATGTAGGTGCTCGCCAGAAATCCCAGTGCTTGGGAGGCTAATAACAGGAGAATCATCAAGAGTCTGATCTGTGTAGTGAGACTTTGTAGACCCTGTAGACCCTGCACTAAAATACAAACAAGCAAACAAATGGAAGAAGAAGAAGAAGAAGAAGAAGAAGAAGAAGAAGAAGAAGAAGAAGAAGAAGAAGAAGAAGAAGAAGAAGAAGAAGAAGAAGAAGAAGAAGAGAGGGAACTAATAGGATTGATTCACCACAACAAGGAGGATGATGGGCTACATCCAAATTGGATGGTCCAGCTGTTGTCACCTTTGGACAAGACAGAGTAAAAAGGGGTGCTCAAAGTAGCACAAAGAAAAGAAGAAAGCTACTGGTTTGCATTTCTGTCTCGTTGCCTCCCATCACTGGTCAGGAAGCACTCTAGCCAAAGGTGACAAGATAAAAAGGCAATTCCAGAGAAAGGCTGAGTCGGGTTTCAGAAAAGGGAATTCCCACCCTATCAGCACTGGTATCTCCTTCTTTCATGGGCCATTTCCCCTTCTCCCCTGTCCCCAGAAATTGTCACACACTGTCCTCGTGCTGCCACTGCACTCAGACCATAATTCTAGCCCTCTGTATCTGAGTCCTACTGATTCCTCACTTGCTTAACCAAGTTCCTACATTGTGAGTCCTCCAAAGATATTGACTTAGTCTCATTTGTAAGCCATGACGACTAATACATGAGACACAATAAATGCAGTTACATGCACATGCAAAATCAAACATTTCTGACAGCTATGGTGACAATGATAGTCAAAGATTAGGTCCAGGCCTCATGTGACCATGCTTGCTGCATTAACACACAGGTGTGGTTGCAGTCTGCATGTGCATTCACATTAGACTGGGGCTTAGACTTATATTAGAATTTCCAAGAAGTAAGGAAAGAACAAAACGATGATCAATTTATGGTAATAGCATGGCATCCATTCTTTATACCTTCCCTTACCTCATCCCTCTCTTTCTAGTCTCTGCTCATCCTTTCTTTCTTACTTCTCTCCTATTTTTTCCTTTACTCCATGAAAATGATATGCCTTCAATTTAAAAGTTTATAGAATTTATGTATCTCTATCTATCTATCTATCTATCTATCTATCTATCTATCTATCTATCTATTCTATGTGTGTGTATATGTGTGACAGATAAATAGACAGAGAGATCAATCCCAATGAGTGAAAGTGACTTTGCTAATATCAACCAACTAGTTGTGGAAGGACATAGGAACACAGGCTCAGTTCTCCTGAGTCTCAATGCTTTTACAATATTAAGTCATTAGTATTTAAATCTGTGTCTCAACATGCAGTGAAATAAACATCTATGGCAGTGAAAACACTAATAGTGCCAAGACTTTTGAAGCATCTAAATTGTGACAGTTAATTGTACAAGTCTCTCTAGTTTTGCATCTTCCCCCAGAAGGTTAGAGTTTTTAACATTTCCAAGTATAGAATAAATCCAGGATAATAAAGATGTACTTAGGAGGTTAAGAAACCAGACTGAACACAGGAAGGGTACGCTAAAAACAATGCATGACTGGTAAATCAGTAAGACAAGGCTGGGGTGCTTCCCCATCTGTGTCTGCTGGCAGGAATTCTTCTGCAACCTTCCTGCCTCTCCTGGGAAGGAAATACAGCACACTTGGAATCTTGTGGAACACTGTGTGGCTGTGGATGCAAAGTCTTTCCATGGTGCATTTCAGCAGGGAGAATTTTACCACTGGTGATAGCAACTGGAAAGAACGGAGGTACTGATAAGTCCATACAATTTCAATGATCTCAACAACTGTGTACCAAAGTTGTGAATATGTGGTAGTACACATTGCTGGGAGTCCTTGGAAATATGTGGGCGTTTTCTGGTTATGACAGTTAACTGAGTCCTTTTATTGACCTTCATGGATGAGGAATGCCTTATGCCTTGCAGGGCAAAGGAATCCCGAAAATCAAAGGATGGGCCCACTTTAGATGCCCAAAGTATCCCTCATTTTCAGAATCATTACACATATTTTAAGCGCTTATCTCCTCTAATGACTCTACCATTAAAGGAAAACCAAGAGCCCCATGCCAAAGTTCAAGTATGTGTGAAATCTTAGGGCTTATCTTTTGCTTGAGTGGAGATTACAGATTTCTAGGACATGCAAAGTATATTTAAAATGTTGGCAGAGATTTCTTGGTGGTGTGGGTCAAGGTATTGAGTGGTTGAATGAAGATGCTCTGAATAAAATCATAAACAGTCAAAATATTTTTACAAACATAAAGTTTCCCTGTGGTTAGAGGATAGGTGAAAAGTGGACATCTTTTCTAGAACAGAGTAGGAGAGTGTAATTAGGAGATACCTAGTGACGTAGATCGTGATGGGCTGGCCAACACAAGTGTCTGAAGAGCACAGAGCACTGGCACATAGCTTGGGCAGACACCTGTGAATTCCAGAACCTGCTCCTTGCTCCAGCCACCAATTCACCCTTCCATAGTTCCCACATTCAGTTGTTAGGGAAGAAAAGTTTTTTTTTTTTCTTTTTTTCCAATATTCTGAAAACATTATGTGGCCATTCTTTCATGGATTGCTTTATGGGGTACACAATGTAAGCTCTTCACCCACAAAGTACTTACAATGCATTTACCCCTTGCTAGCTCCTATGCAATAATAGACATAGGGGATATAAAAATTCATAAAACTGGAAACTAATCTATCCTCAAAGGAGTCACAGTCTAGTAGAGATGCAATGAGTAACATTTCTGAGGATGCTTTATAAAGTCTCAGGCTGAGTTTCAAAAATGTAATGAACTAGATTTAGAATAATGGAAAAGTAAAAGAAAATCCTGTCTGTCGAAACAGCAGAGAGCTAAAGGCATATTTTGAGACTCGGCCTCATGATCTGTCCTCTACTGCTACATTTATAACTTCTCTATTGTGAAGAATCTTTATATTTAAGGACTTTAGGCTTTTAAACAGGCAGTTCACTCTACCCACCTAGTTCAGAACTTAAGACAGCCATTGTCTTGGCTCACTCCACAGCTGGATTATGTACATGACACTTGTTTCCTGAAACACTTGGCAGCTTTCCTTGTACATCAACAATATTTCCTTTTTTTTTTTTTTTTTGTAGCTCACAGAGAGATGGACAAGGAAGTGTGCATGTGGCTAATGAGACTCATACTACCTGAAGGCTTGCTGGTTTGAGTAGAACCAAAAGGAGAAATAGGGGATGAAGACAACAACCCATAAATTGCCAATAAAAACTAGTAGCATAGCTGTATTTGAAAATTATAATGCTGCTCACAGGGTGTTTTAGCAGCCAGCAGAGCCTCTTGAACAAAATCTGAGCTAAATAAATAGTTTTTATAAATCTTAATTGATACGAGACTTGTTATTTCCAGGAAGCTAGACTGCTTCTGAGAAATATGTCATGTGTGGGGGAGATCTGTTATTTTCTGCTCAAAGTTTGGTTCCTAATAATGGAGGTCGCAGGACCTCCATTATCTTGGCTTGAATTGACCCCTTTTAATGCCATGACAAAGGATTAATCAGGTTGCCCTTTATGGAACCCCCATGATTGGTGAGAGTGTGCCTTGTTGTGACTTTGCTTAGTGCGCTAAAGTAGCTGACTTTGTCTACACAACTGCATCCACTCTCACTTCCGGTGCAGGCCTGAATGTAGTACTCTTCATCCATGAGTATTTTTGGCTACTTCCTCTGTATCACTCCCAATTCCTACTTCTTTATCCCAAGCTGAACTTAGACTTGTTTAATCAGGGGCCATCATTTTTCTCACTGTAACCACATGCCCAACCCAGAAACAGAGACATATTAGGCACTTGATACTAAATATTTTTCCCATGAGTAAATGCCATGCTACATTTTAGAACTGGCACTTAAGGTTCTGGTCCATATTCACTCCCAGGTCAGTGTATGTGCTTCAGCACTGTGGATGTGTAATTCCCTCCAGGAGTCTTCTACACAGACAGCACCAATCTTGGAATAACTGGTCTTGGACATTTCAGCATTTTAGATTTTTAATCTGCTCACTGGCTACAGAGCTAAGCCTACACATGCTTTCACTGATTCAGTCCACAACATGGGAGGATCATAGCACATGGACCTTGTTATCTTTGCATCTTTCGTGCCTTTAAATAGAATTTGGAAAAATGAGGAAAAAATGCTGTTTGGTCGGTTCTAGTGCTCTGTGTGTGTGTGTGTGTGTGTGTGTGTGTGTGTGTGTGTGTGTGTGTGTGTGTGTGTATGTGTGTTGGGGAGGGGAGAGAGGGAACAGGTTACAAAGTTCAAGTCTTGCTTCTTGTCTGTCAGTTCTAACCTGTTCAGGGCATTTGAGAGATTGTAGGTAAAGAGACCAGGGCTCTTAGGTTAGGATCTTTGAAGGCATGAGACCAAAGCTTCTCTTCTTGGGGACCAGAGTGCACGTTCTTTATCGCCTATCCTTTCTCTGTCCAATGTTCCATTGCCTGCCAGTTTAAGGGAGAGGCCAGCAAGACAGAGATGAAGCAGTCCTTATGTCAGTATGCAATTTATCCCCAGGCAATGTTATGTGAGCACACATACATTTAAATATTTGAAAAGCATCTTTTAAAATGAATATCAAAATAACAAATAATCCAAGTCAGAGCTAAATGCCCCAACGTTTCCCTATCTCCCTTTGCTCATTATGGAGATAAATCCTGGATGAATCACTAGACAGCAGAGGGGTTGAAAAAATGCTAGCAGTCACAGCCACAATGGCAAAAGAAATGTCTACAAGAACTGTCTAGCCTCAGAGAGCCCAGCCAGCTCTCAGGCTGCTGCCTGCGAGCATTAACGCTGAACTCAGGAATTGCTCTGGCCTTCAGAAGGAGCCCTGGTACTGAGTCAGAGGCAGGAGATTTGGGGAGGGGAGAGGGGCTTATATACTTTGATTTGTCTCTACTGATAGTTTGAACTTCAAGGGATTTGGAAGTTGGATTCGGATTAGCATTCCAAAGTAGGGCTGATTCTCACAACCATATCCAGCCCACTTATGTATGTAAAACTACGCCGGGAATTTCAGCAAAATAAGCTCTCCAGGGAGACTCCCAGCTACACTGCCAGAACACAGCGCAGAAGCCAGCCAGCCAGAAGAAGCGCCAGCTCTAATGAATCTTTCCCTGGTTATGACCAGAATCTCAAACACAGAAAATTGAAAAAACAGAGACAAGGGCCAATCAGGCCCTGGGGAGTTTCTGGGACCAGGCTTATGAGGAGGGAAGAAAAATAGCCTCGAGTTTACCACCTCCAGAGTGCAGCAGTATTGGATTTGGAAATTTTACAATCCGTTCCAGTTGCATGAACTCCCTACTTTCTCTTTCTCCAGCATCATTCTTGTGGCTGAAACCAAGGTAGCCCAGCCCTGGACAGTGCCTAGTCACCCAGCTGCGCTGTTATTTTAAATGCAAGTTTGTGTGTTGCCCCCGAAAAGCACTGCGAAAAGTACAGATGAAATGAGCACCATCACTTTGAGTACAGCTTCTGCATAAATCACTGTCCAGTGCATTCATTGCTAGTGACAGATTAATTCCTTTCTCAGGTTCTGCCTAAGAGTGTACCATGGAATACTAATACTATTCCCCAGAGAAAGAGGGATGGAGGAAGAAGGGGAGAGGAAGGGAGAGAAAGAAAGTGAGAGAGACAGACAGAGAGACAGAGGAGACTGAGACCTCTAGAAAGATGGATGAAGGAGGAAAGAAAGAGGGGGAAAGGATGAAGAGAGGGGCAGAGAGAAGAGAGAGAGATACATGGCAGAGAGAGAGAGAGAGAGAGAGAGAGAGAGAGAGACAGAGACAGAGACAGAGACAGAGACAGAGACAGAGACTCAGATGTCCCTCTCAGGGACAAAACTAGGATGACAGCATGTGAAATGAGGAGAGGTTTCCGACTTCCCCCAGGAGAAGAGGCTGCACATGAACACACTATTATCTGAGCTTTGAGAAAGATCACAGCCATTCTTGAGGTGTCTCTGAAGAACTGTAGGCTGTGATCTGACCCCAGCTATTGCACACCTCTAAGTTAGTCCATTTTCAGCGTCTCCCTTTAGGCAAGGGAGGAGTTTTGTCCATGGAGGGAAAAGAGAGCCTACGATTTGATGTCACTCAGTTTTAAAGATGCAAAGGAAAATATTCCCCAGAAGTATTCCCTTGAAAACTGCTCAGAGATCCAAGCCAAGTTCATAGAAACGAAAGACAGGAAGGCAGGCAGCAGGTGGGGGAGCGTTTACCGCCCAGGACTGGTTCTTCTCCGGCATGGTCCCGAGCCTACATGCACCTGAAAAATGACTGTGATGGCATTTGCAGTGTATCAGGTGTTTTGGCCGAGGTGTCAGGCACAGAGAACTCCCTTGTCACTCCAACATTCCCTGGCATTTGCTAACCACAGCGAGGAATGGCGGGCAAAAGGATTACAGCATTAAGCGGCACTGTTACAGCAGCTGGCGAGGGGCTGAGATTGAGCTGTCACTTTGAAGAAAACTCCATTTCATTTTGTGATTAGGAAAGAGTGAAAGCTAAAATAGGTGGGCGGGGTCAGGCCAGCCTCGGGCTGTGTCCTTGGAGAAGCAGCGGAAGTCCTCTCAGTGTGCATAAGAGTTCAGGCTGACACTTGGCGCCTGCATTTTAGTTCTGCTCTGGATGCCCACAGAAACCATCCCATCCCAAACAGGTCCACTCTCTCAGCTATGCACACCTTGAAATGGGGTTTTGGACCTTAGGACAGTGGTCTTCCAGGCCTGCTGATGAGCCCGTGCCCGTACTCTGCCTTTCCCTACCTGCAGGACCTCTGGGAGCCTGGTGATCTTGCATGGAGCTACTGCTCCAGGAGACCCAGATGAAGGTCCCCTCATCCCTATGTGCTGCCACTGGGCTCTGAGACTCTTCTGACACTCATCAGCTGTGCTCTTGCCATACCTGTTTCCTTACGCACAGTTTATTCGTTTTAACCTAGGATTATAACTTCCTCCAGGCCTGGGTTAAGCTGTATGAGGCATTCAATACAGTGAGCTGGGGATCTCCTATGTGCCCTGCTCTTGAGACCAGCACAGGATAAACAGGATACTGCACTGCTGCCTAGACACAGGCCCACCGCATAGTAGGAACCCAATCTATATTTTAGGAAATAAAGGTAAAAGTTTTCTTCGTGAATATTCCTCATTACCTGATTGAAATACTCCTAGATGCACCTCATTGTTGAAATATGCCTGCATTTCATCAGCGGAGAAGGCTTTGCTTCTGTACCTGAATAAAGTTGTGGAAAAGACTATATAGGTGACAATTAAACATGATATTAATGATTGTGCATATTTCTATTCAGCTAAATTACTAGTGGGTGTACCTGAAAAAGCCTAGGGTTAAAAATGAGGAAATGATTTGGGAAACACACTGGGGTTTGAAGGCAGGTTAGTAAATATAAATACAGTTGTCCTGTTGTGGTTTGTATTTGCATATCTCAGCAAAGCCTTATGCAGTATTGGGGTGGGCTTTTTGGAGGCAGCTGAAACCAGAGTGTGTCACTGTGTAGTGCATGGGTTGGGGATGTGAATGCTACATCTGCCCTAAGGGTGTGGGGGGTGGGTAGACTGCATGCAATGCAAGGAAGGAAGAGACTCCTCCTTTTTGCTCTTGGAGCTTTGGATGTCTTCTACCACCATAGATTACTGCACCCAACCATGTGCCACCCTCTCTTGGAGCCAGCTGATTACCAACTGAAACCTCCACAAACTGTGAACGCAATAAACCTCTCCCGCTTTAATTTGCTTTTGGAGTATTTTGTCCCAGCAACAAGAGAAAAGTAACTAAGACATTTCTTACTGTTCTGTTTCTGTTAATGGTGAACTCAAAAATAACCTGTGATTTTACTCTCAATAGAATGTCTGGATGAGAAATAAATAATCTCCATTGGGTTGGGAGATTCGCTAACACAGAAGAGGTCTCTTTTGGTAGTCGAAGTCTACTGCACTTTGTGATCTCTTCTCCTGTGTGGATGCATCACTTTTTTTCACTCTTGTGTCAGCTACAGTTTGATTTTGATTTTTTTCTAGTATCATCTTTTAGGAAAAATAAATACTATGTTTATACAATTTGATGTCAAAGATTTAGTCAAAAGACTAATGTTCAGGTATAGGTTAGAAACCTAGAAATTGAACTCTATCTTTTGCCTTTTCCCTCTGAAAATCCAACATGAGAGATTTGGAGTTCAATATGAAGCTACTAAGTCTAAAAAAGAGCCAGCATATTTAATGTGTCATGTAGTCAGGCAGAAAATATGACAAAGTCTACGCTGAAAACATTTTTTACTAATGACAAAAATGAAAGCAAAATTTCATGTTCAGTAAATTAGTAATCCTAACTCACCAGGCCTTTCAGCTTTCAAAACCTCTTATACTTAGATGCTGACACCTGTGTTCATTTAAGCAATGTTCCTTGGAACTGTTTGCTACAGGGAAACACTATTCAGCTTCTATTCTCTGGCAACTCCCAAACTGCTAAGAAAGTATGACAGAGCCAGGTGGGGTTGTGCACAGCTGTGATCCCTGCCTGTGGGGGGTTGAGGCAAGAAGCCTGCTGTGAGGTCAGGCCAGCCTGCACTACATGGTGAGACCCTGTCTAAATAAATAAATAAATAAATAAATAAATAAATAAATAAATCCTAGCAACAATAATGAAAAAAGAGAAAGCTCTGCAGTACATGAGGTCCAGGTGTCACTGGGGCATAAGAAAGTTCTGTGTAAAACTCAATGCTCAGAACTGGGTATTTGCAGCTCTTTGATTCACACACTGAAGCCTAAATTTTCATGGTAATGGTATCTAGAGATGGGAACTTGGGGGAGGTAACTGGATTATGAGGTTGAGTTTTTGTGAATGAAGGGATATAGGTGAGGTGATTGTTTTCTGGTCTCTGCTACGTAGGAAAACAAACAAAACATAAAGAACAAAAAACGCAGTCATTTCAGGTCAGAAAGTGGATCTTTACCAGACACCAAATTTGCTGTTGCCTAGAACTTGTGCTTTTCAGCTTTCAGTACTAGAGTCATTAAATGTGTGTTGTCTGAGCCACTCAGTTAGGGGCATTCTATTACAGCATGTGGAGTGGACAGAACATCCAATGAGAATGTCCAGGATCCACAGGATCTGGAGGGAGTGAGTGTCAAAGATTTCTACCAAAGTAGATTTCAGTTAAACTTCATTTATTGAAAATGTACTTCTTGGTTACATGAAAGAGAGGTGTGGACCCTCTAGTTACTACTCCTTCATCAAAGGAGCTGCAAAATGAAGAGATCATTGTTTATCCTTAAAATGATTTATCCTTTAAACAAATATTGCTTTCAATGGGGTCCAATTGAGTCAAGTATTTTGATTTTACAACAGGACATATACTGTCAGGACTGAGGTGAGGACTTCAACTTCCTGCAAGGCCTTACAGTTCTCTACACAGGAGAGCCAACTGGAAAAAACTCTGTTGATTACTATTTAATAACAAGCCTTCATCTTTTCTTTTAATATTCTGTAATTATTGAGGCAAATGTTTACGGATTAATGGAAAGTAAGTATACTACATAACATTTCAAATTTTTAAATATATAGTCAGTTCCGTACAATAAAACTTTCGCTAGTCTTCATGATGATCAGTAAACCTCTTCTATTTTCTCAGACTTAACTCTCACTCATTATCTTCCCCAAACTAAGCACATCAGAGAACTAACATTTAAGAAGAAGTCTGAGTTGCTTTGTGTGACAAGGTTGACTTTCAAAGGCATACTTGCTAAGCCATATTCACAACTGGAATATGAATATCAAACTTAGTTGTTATAATTTAAATGTTAAGATATAATTTTATTAATTATAATTTCTTTCAAAGTTTTCACATGATCCTCTATGTTGAGTTGTGGCAGTGTATGGTGTCTTAAACAGCCCACTAAATGTCAGAAGAAGCCTACCTAGAGAAGGGTGTGATGAGCAGTACATGTCTCTAAAGACGATCCCACATACTGATGCTTCTGATCAAGCTGCAGTGATCCAAAACTCTCAAAAGCCTTTTAACTTCATGGCCAACTTCAGAAGGACAGAATGCTGTATACCCTCTACCTGATATTAGGTGGGTATTGGAAACAGTGTTTGCACAAAATGAAAATAGGCACCAATAATGTTGAAATGAATCTCCGAAATGCAAACCAGGGGCCAAAAATGTCTCCGTAAGCATCCTTGTTTCATTTTGTGATATAGATGATCACAAAACTTAGTATCAAACTTTGCACTTTGGCAATACAAGGTCTCTGAAATGGTGGGTATATAAAACTCAAGCTATGCTGTTTCACATTTTTCATTAAAATTGGCCCACTGAGTTCATTGGGTTTTGTAATAGTGGGTCACTTTGGACTTGTCCAAGTCTGACTATGTGCCATATACACCTCCACTCTCGTCTTTATAAAGGCCAAAACATGGGCTCTCCTCTCTGCTTCCCTCTATACCCTTCCTCTGTACATTTTTTCACCAGCTCTCCAAACACTGACATTTGTTTTGCCTGTACAATGGACTCGCCTTGCTGCGGTGGTTCAGTGATTGTCAGTTTGAGTGGAAGTGCCTGGCTGAATTGCATAAGCGTGGTTGTGGGCATGGAAGACCCACTGTAGGGAGAATTGGTTTTGGAACAGTATAAAACAGAGAACAGAAGGGAAAGATGGCAGCGGATTGTCCTTTGAAATGGTTCATTGGGGCTGATTTTCCTCAAAGAAGCTGTGGTCTTCACCTTTGCCTTCATGTTGGGCATCTTCTCTTGGTCTTTGGTGGGGATTCTTCAGTTTCTATCACTGGCTCATGGTCTTCCTGTGCAGACCTTCATTCTTTATCACAGATTTTTCAACATCATGATATAGAGTTGGAAGGGACATTTCTGTGGGCTACAGGGCTTCAGTTGGATTCTTTGTATCTCTAGTACCCAAACAGATCTCTTGTACTCCTCTACAATTGATTATGGGCATTTATTGAAAACTAGCTTGTACTTTTATGCATCTTACATTAAACCTATTTCTCTTGCAGATACTGACTAATAAACTTACTTCTTGGTTCTATAAATTCTAAGTATATGACTTTTCCCAATGACATCATGAACATTTATAAAATCCCTGCTCTTTATCACAGAGATATACAAACTGAGAAAATTTTCCTCTGATAAAATTTGTGAAATGAAACTGTCTCTCTTGGAGACTTTTGCTTATTCACACTTAGAAACCAAATCTCAAGGGGAAATCTGCTTCAAGATCAAAATCAAGAATTAACACAGGTAGGCTTCACTATCAGGAAGTGGCAGAAGGCAGGTTACAGTTCTGTGAATAGTGAGGACACTGGGAGAGCAAAAACACACCACACTCCGTGGAATAAGCGAAACTGCTGTCATTAGAGGTGTTGGTCATTCTGTGAAGAAGTGTTTTGATGATCTCTTCCATTTATATCAATGCCTTCTTACTCTGTAATCTGTGAAGATGGGCTGATTTCTCAATAAGGAGAGAGAAGTAGAGAGAAGCAGACATTTTGGCAAGTGTCATTTGTCCTTCCCAGGGTTCCAGGCCCTCCTACCCTCCTAATCCCACAGACCTGTTTGCTGTAGATATTCCTCTTTCCCGACAGAAAGACACATGAAAATAGTGCCAGACCCTTAAATTATAAATTGCCAACATTTCCAATCATAAATACCTACATATCCCATGTAGTTTTGCCTTCAAATAGTAAATATTTATCATATACTATCTATCTTCCAGGAGGAAAAGAAATGATGAATGGCTTAAATGATCTGTTTTAAACATTACACAATATTTACATGTATCAGGATAGCACAAGGTACAACACAAGTACCTGCAATGTTTGCGTTTGTATGTTTTAGATCAACTAAACTTAAATTTAAAATATATATATTTTATATATATATTTTATAAAACAAAGCTAAAAATGAATAGGCTAGATAATACAATGTTTCTTGTTTTGCAGGTATTTTAAATCTACATATACTCTTCATTCACAAAATTATCTTGCCAATTCTTCTTAATATAAAGCAACATGAAGAAGTAAAAATGTGCACTAAACTGGAAAAAGTATAAAATGTGAGTGCACAGCCTTCCAAGGCTGCTTGAAGGAAACCTGACACAACAGCATTTTTAAAAAATTCCCAAACATCTTGCACCATAACTCATGTGACTAGGATCATCGAAGTAGCAAAGATAGCCTCAGCACTATGATGAATAGTACATTAGTCAGGCCCAGAGAAAACCCATGTTTTCCCCACACACAAAGTCAATGCATATGCTATTTTGGGGTTACATTAGTTCTCTGAAGTTACATTAACAGCCAGCTCTGTACTATCAATGGAAATGTATTGACAGGTGTAAATGAACTGAGGACACACTGAGCGGCTGAAAACAAGGTGAGGTGAGTACTGATAGAGTGACTGGAAGAGAGAAAGGAGCAGCATCCATTCTAGGCAGTAAAAGTTTGACTCACAGATCCCCATCACATCTAAGCCACATGCTCTTAGCTGTATTTTGGTGTATTCACATCCAGTGTAACAGTTGAGTGCTATGTGTGCCAGCACCTTGATCATTATACAGCTCTAAATTAAAGCTTGTGAAGCCATGATATTAATGCTCAAATTACAGAGTCAACACTGAATCTTTCAGCTTCATAAATGGGTGATGATGGAAAGTGGAGGCACTTTAGTGGTTCCTTCAGCTCAACTTTCCCCAGATGCTAGACCTGGCTTTCTTTCTCTCAGAAGTAGGAATACCAATCCATTTCTGTTGAAGATCACATTGTGGTTACACTCAGAGGACTGCTTTGAACCCAAAAAGTTACATTTTCCCCATAATTAAGGAGTCCAATTGCCAAGCAAAACAGATCATAACTGAGTTTCTGGCAAATAAAACTATATTAAGCAAAGTAGATTACAGACTGAAGGATTAGTGAAGAACTATTGTGCAAGATACACCTTGAGATTAGGAGATGGAGAAAGGGAAGAGCCTTCTGGGCCCACATGTGTTTCCTTGTGTGCATACTGTCTGTAAAGATTCAAGGCTTAATTTCAGAAATACGTGGAAATTAAACAACACCCTTCCCAGCAACCAGTGGGCTACAGATGAAATTAAACAAGAAATTAAACAATATCTAGAATTTAATGAAAATTCAAGCACAACCTACCAGAATTTATGGGATGCAAGGAAAGCAGTTTTAGAGGGAAATGTATAGTTTTGAACTCACACATTAAGAAAACAGAACGGGAACAAATAAATACTCTAATGCAGCACCTAAACCAACTAGAAACAGAAGAGCAAACAAAATCCAAAGCCCAAAGACGGGAGGAAATTATAAAGATAAGAGCCGAGATTAATTCAATTGAGACAAAGAAAATAATACAAAGAATTAATGAATCAAAAAGCTGGTTCTTTGAAAGATTAAACAAAATTGATAAGCCCCTAGCTAACCTCGTCAAAAAGAGGAAAAGAAGGACTCAAATTCAAGCAATAAGGAATGAAACAGGTGAAATTACTACAGACCCAGCAGAGATTAAAGTTTAACTTTAATATTATCATTCCTAGGTGTGTAATATTGCACCAAACCATCTTTTCTTGGTTTATTCAGCAACGTTCTAACTATCATGAGTCAGGTTAAAATAGCAAAGACAGGGACACCTCTCCTCAATGGGAGAACAAAATAATATTAAAGAATTTTAAAAATGTATCTGTGAAGACAAACAATAAGAGTAGTAAAGGATCTATGTTTGGGTAGGTGAGGAAGGATTTGGAGGAGGGTCTCACAGGAGACTCTTATTTTGATGCCTTTGAAGATCAAACACGAGACACAGAAGAACAAGAGTAGATGCGAGGAGAAAGAAATTATACAGCAAAGAATCACAGGTGTAAGGGCTGCAAGAGAAATTACAGCAGCATGAGAGGTGTGTTGGAGAAGACAAGAAAGAGGAAGAAAACTTTCACATAGATAGATTTGACATTAAATTTATATTTAAACAGTATATAAAAGGTCCCTGTGGCCATGCTGTGATGTTTGGGTTGTGGGTGTCACAAACACATTAATTTAGAATAAATACAGTAGATCAAAGGACTACAGATTTGGTAAATCTGAAATTTCTTTAAAGCAGAACCTTTTGAATATACAACTCATTTAACCAATGATGAAGAAATGAAATATTTACGAAGCTGACAAGAATGCATCTCAAAACTGAACCATTCAGTGATCACGTGCCAGCATCGTGTTGAGTGATAAAAAAATTAGAAATGAATGCATTAAAGTTTTAAAGAATGCCAGAAATATGTAACTGGAGCAATTGTATATTATAAAAGAATCATCCAAAATTCGTTGACCTTAATTCTTATTCTGAAGTTATAAGCACCTCAGTTTCATCATCTGTGAAATTGGAATAATGGCACCTTAGGGGAACATACTTGAAGATTAGCTACTTAATGTTTACAGCATTGTTTATTATAATAAGTTCTTTGGGGACTGAAACAAGTATGTGGAGAATACAAAATGAGGTGAATAAATCAATAGAAACACAACTTTTGCATATATCAAATATGTATGCACCAAAAACCAAATTACATAGAGGAGAGTGAGACAATATTTTCTTAAATTGAAAAAGGAAACAGAGCCCTGGAAAGTATAAAGTGGGACATTACTAATGGATGAAAATCTTTCACATAACATACTACCCATCATAAAATGTCTGATTCATCCCAGTCAGCTGCATTTCAAGTGAGGCTTTAGTGTGTATTTATATTTTTAAACATCAAGAAGATGATATTCTGAAAAGAGGAGCATTTGCAGTTGGCTGAAGTTTAGAAATTTTTACCAAGGAAGCATCTGGTCTTGCTTGTAGTTTGAAAAATATGGTGTCTTCCTTTCAATGGTTATTTTTCTAATATGTCTCATGAGCACAAAATTCTATGCTGTCTGGAATAGATGTCCCTGCAAATCCAGACAGTCAACCTGCCTGTCTTAATTTCTTCCAAGCCAATACCCATATATACTTGGTGATATTATGTGCTAGTAGCTGGGAAATACAACTCTGTCTGGCAGGAAAATTCAGAGGAAAAAAGTCACAGGCATCTTAGAAATCAGAAGGTGATCCGGTATGGCTGGTGTGCTTGCCGGTCCAAAGCCCATCTGCTGTCTGGTCTGACCCTCACCTCTGCCAGATAAAGATCCCCTGAACCTGTCTCCATCTCCTGGCTCTCCCTGCCTGAACTACAGTCCCAAACTAATCCACCATCCAGTCTGGCCAGCGCACTTGCCCATCCCAAGCCCATCTGCTGCCTGGTTTGGCCCACACCTCTGCTGAGTAAGGATCTCCCGAACCTGCATCCATTGCCCCGCTCTCTCCACCTGAACCACAGTCCCAAACCCATTCACCAAGCCGTCTGGTCTCCTTGTGCCAGCCTGGTAAGGTCCCTTAGCCTGTGTGCATCCACGTATTCAACTTCAGAGCTCTGACTCCACCCACAGTCCAGACCCGCAGGGCCTCACAGCAGCCAGCAGACTGAGCTGCAACTCATAGCCAAGCACCACTGGAGGGGAACAAGCTTGGTGGATCCAGAACAAACTCCCATAGGTCATAACATCACAACTTCACCAAAGTACAGAGATCATTGCCATACAAAATGATAACGACAAGGAGTAAGATGCAGTCGTAGGGCCCAAGCCTACCCAAATCAAACACAAGAGATGATATCATGGAAGAAAACGGGAATCATGCAACCAAAAACTCTGAATTTGAGGTAGACTGACAACTACAGAAACATATAGAGCAGCTCAGATCAGAGATAACATCTGAAATAAAAAAAGAAATTCATGAATTAATAGAATCTGAAGTGGAAAAACAATTGCAAAAACGTATAGAGCAAAGCAGAACAGAAATAACCCTTCAGGAAAAGAAAGACATGTCTAAGTTAATAGCATCTAAAATAGGGGAACAAATGCAGAAAGGTAAAGAAGAGAGCAGAGCAGAAATAATCTCTGAACTAAAGAGAGAAAGGATAACTATAAAGAAAGACTTAAGTAATATTAAAGAAGACATTGATAAAAAATTAGAGGAGAATAGAAAAATGATGGATTCCATGATTGAGCAATATAAGAA
>PVKN010017730.1:0-17176 GCA_004027915.1 Capromys pilorides
CACTTTATATGATTTCACATGCTGTGTCTTTTGTAGAATTTTATATAGAGTTTCTAGAAAGGAAAACAGAGCAATTCTTCTAGAAAGACAGTCTTGTACTTTGAGTGGGTACTGAGTAAGTGTGGCCATCTTGGTCTTCTTGGCTTGGCCTCCCAGAGAAGACCCTGTGGTCAGTCACAAGTTGTTGTGACAATAAAGTCCAGTATTGTCAGTCTGCCAGGTCAAGGCTAGGGCTTTCACTGATTAATTTTGGCCCTGTCCCCCTGGAATAGTTCCAAAGCATTCTAGAGCGAAGCCCGTCCCTCTTGGGATAAGACTTGAGACCCAGACGGGTAGCTGAAGGAGGAAGGGACTTTGAATTTGAGGCCACCACTACAAGAAGTAGATTTCAGTTACACTAACATGTGAGGGAGAGTTTTGCCTCAAATGTAACAAATTCACACTATGTTACTGTACCAAGACTTAGTCCATTTTTTTCATACATGTTTCTTCATTTTCAGACACTTTGCATTAAAAGAAAAATATTTGCTGATTAAAATGATTGGTTCTATGGGAAAGAGTTGACTCTTCAGATTGTCTTTCTTGAAATTCTGCCTCAGTCTAAGTCTTGTGGTCACTGATGATGGCTCACCTGTTCTGCTTTTTCTTCAATTGGGACAGTGGAGTGTGCACAAGAAGAACAGAAATGGCAATGGCACTCAGAGATCACCGCTTCTGCTCCAGAGTGAGGCCCAAGTCACATCCACCAAGCTCTTGGGCAAACATGAGCAGGAAGTGTGCACCAGCACCCAGAGAACTCAGGTCCAGCAGAATCTGTGGGACTAAGCTAGTGTTACACCTCATTCTCAAGCCAATCGTTTTATAGACTTTCTCTATACTTTTGTCCATGTACTATCTATGTTACTTTGTGCTCTGAAAGAAAAGTGAAAATTAAGGATCTTATACATAGGGAGGAGACTAAACAATACTTTGGAGGAAGAGCTTTAGCCAAGAGAAAAATCCATTGAGAAATATGTTAAATCCAGTGGCCCAAGGCTATCATAGATGGCCTGCCTCCTCTCTAGAGAAAAACAACTGTATAAAATATTATTCCTATTTTCCTATTGATCCTGCCATCCTCCCTAGTAACTAAGGTTCAGGACATAAAAATGGAGAGAATTTAATGATTATGAAGAGGTTTTGGAGGGGGATCCTGCAGAGCTGTGTCATATGATAATAGTGCAGGAGGAAAATGGAAAGGGCTGGCACTGGACAACAGTGGGTAAAGTCTGGCATGGAGAGAATGCTGGGACGCTTGAGGTCTGGCTTAGATTCTTGAATATTAATGGCTAAAAGCTGTGATCAAGAGGCTGAGCTACAAACAAACTGTCAGAGATGAGAGAGAAGGAAAGAAAAAAGAAACTCCATGGAGAGGTAGTGTTTTCCATAAAAATAAAAAAAAAAAAACAAACAAACTTGAAATTATGACTTGCTGTTGAGTGGTTATCACAGAAAAAAGCCCAGAGGTCCGTGTGATCTTGTGACACGAAAATCATAAAGTCAGCCTTGATAATTCCAGTAGGAACTGTTTACGTGAGGGGCTAGGGCATGTTGTGTTGGGTGTTGGAAGACGCAGATTATTTAGTGGAAAAACACATGGTGTGGGCACAAGATGAAGGTTAGAAAAGACTTTGCCTTTCAGGGAAGAGCTTTCATAGAGCAGGCAGTCACTAAAGGGGCAAGTTGATCATTCTCACCTCGGAGAGCAAGTTCATTGCACATAATAAGGATGAAGACATTCAACACCACTTCAGAGCTTTGAGGACAGAGTTAAACATATTGGAAACAGTCAGGCCTCTGGCCCTTAGCTTCCTCGTTGACCAAATAGAATTATTTCTCATGCCCTGAGTAGTTCCCACGACAAGTAAAAGGGGAGCTCACCAATAAAAATCTTGTATTTCAAACAACAGATGCATAATAAGTGCCAATAAATGTTTCTTTTTTTTCTTTCCTTGTTCAAATTTGCTTACCGTATTTACCTTCACATAGACACAAAGACCTTTCTAATGATTTTTGTGTGCAGAGTTAATCATACAGGAACACCGAGTATTCAATTAAAGTCGCAGAAACAGTACAGAATTATTGGGCATCTTTGTGAACAACGAGAAAACCTGACAGGCTTATGCATGGTGGGGCCATCATCGGAACCTCATTTAGTTATGACAATTCCAACTGCTTTGTGGTGAAAGAAAGCCTTGGTATATAAGCAAATGTACAAGAGTTCATGTAGGATTGTCAGCCTCGCAGGTGACAACTACGGTGGACACAGACATGAGAGGATGAAAGAAGTTTCAGGAGGAAAAAGGGCAGACATAAGGACTGACCAAAACTAGTAAGGGGGAAGAACAAGACAAAAATGATAGCACAGTGTTTGACTGGAGCACCCAGAGGGCTGACTAACCTCACTGTCCGAGACTTACCTTGAGGACTGATTCACACCTACTTTCCCAGGGAAGCAACATGTTGACCAGCACCAAGAATGAGAAGCAGACGACTCATGCCTTCAGAAGAGCTCTTAGCCTGGGTGCAGAACTAAGAGGGCTTTCAGCAATCTATACAGGAAAATATAAAATACACGAAGAGACTTGTAAAAACTTTTGGACAGTAATATATTAAGGAATTCTGGAAATGATTATTACCGTATTCTGTTTCACAGCACATTTTCCTATGAATTTTGCCAGTCATAGAGAAACTCCATGGGTTTGACATGCACCACTGAGTAGAGAAAGCTAGCCTGGGAAGAAGTCCACCCTCCCTGGCTTCTCCCCGGACACTGCAAGCGGAGCTCTGGCTACTGGAGACAGTCAGGTTACATTAGCTTCTCTCAGGTGGGTTTTCTTCCATCTCTGTCATCCTCTAGGCTGACAAAACAGGAACATATTTCCCTTTCTTAGATGGCCCTGGGAAGTTTGGAAAGCAAGTCACTTAAGGCTTTCTTGATGAGCTCGAGCTATATTATCAGTACCTGGAGCATCACAGGGACTTTAAGGAAAAGCCAAGTAAACACACAGTCTCTCCTCCTTGACCAAGGCTAGACACTGCCAGATGCCTCCACAGCAGGTTCTACAGGTGGAAACTTTGGTGCTTCCAGAAGGTCAAACCTGTGACCTTTCCTGGAAACACACTGCACACAGGTATGCACACACACACACACACATACACACACACATCCATGTTCACACTCATACCAACCTGGCACTGCAAGCTGTCCTAGCATCTGTTGCTCTCCTGCCTCAACTTGAAATGAGTCAGGAGGAGATACATGGCTCAGAAAGACAGATTTTCCCTTCCCCAGAGGAAGAGAAATTTCCACAATAAAACTAATGCAGACAACCCTGATGTTCACTTTCTTCTGGCCGGTGAGCCAGTGGAACACCAGGATTGGAACGGAAGTCTGAAACTAAGCGTTTAATGTTGCAGATGTGGAGTAGCTGAAGATGTACACGGGTCCTCACACAAAAGCCAGGCAACCATTCTACAGCAGGGAGTGAACGAAAACACTCAGCTGTTTTTTCTCTGTGCTCATTTTTGATATCTTTGCAGTTTTTTTCTACTAATGATTCACTGAAAGATAGTGACAAATTCCCAGGGAAGAAGGATGCAAGCAGTTACACGTTGATTCTGTTTTCTCCACAAATGTTTTATGTCAGGCTATGCTTATTTATTTATTTATTTATATTTTATTCTTTTTTTTTTTTTTTTTTTTTTTTTTTTTTTTTTTTTTTTTTTTTTTTTTTTTTTTTTTTTTTTTTTTTTTTTTTTTTTGATACAGTGCTTTGCTACACTGTTCAGACTCATAGTGATCCTCCTGCCTCAGCCTCCCCAGTGCTGCGATTACAGGTGTGGGCCACCATGCCCAGTCAGTGGCTGGTCTGGTACTGAGGTTCGGGGGCTGGAACAGTACGTGGTACCAGGGATCAAACCTGGGTCCTTGCACTTGCCAGGCAGGTACTTATACTGATGAGTTATCTCCCCAGCCGTACACTTCCTTTTAAATTGAATTCAGTTTTTGAGTACTCCTGACACTTAAACTCACCTTTCATAAGCATAACATAAAGTGGAGGAAGAAGTAGCTGAGATTTTAAAAATGAAACTTTACTTACTTAGATTTCAATTGCTTTACTGCATTTGCTTTGTTTTGTTTTGCTTTTTGCTGAACCGAGGATTGAACTCAGGCCCTAGCTTTTGCCAGGCAACTGCTTATTCTACTGAGCTATCTCCCCAGGTCCTGCTTTACTGCTTTCATTGCTAAAAGAATCAAGATTTAGTGAATGATTCAGTCAGGATTACTATAATGTAGAATTCTATGTTCTTATCTTATCTTCTTTTCTTTCTTTCTGTATTTAGTATAGTGTCTACAGGGTTTCACTACGTAGATGGGACTCCTAGTGTTCTCCTGTTTTCAGCCTCCCAAGTGCTGAGATTACAGGTGTGCACCACCACAGTCCAGTCTCAGTTGCTGACTCAGCGTGTTCTGCAGGTGGGGCCAGCACAGCATGCTGGGAATCCAACCTTGGCCCCTGTGCTCTGCCTAAGCAGGTGCTTTAGTCCACTGAGCTGTCAGGCCGGCCCCCTATGCTTTTACTGTTAAACAAAACAGAAACTTTTTCTTGCAATCCTGGAATTGATATTAGGGTCTTCTGAATAAGCTACAACCTACCCTCCTCCTCCTACACATTTCTTAGAATTTTGAGACAGAGTTTCCAAACTGGTCAGGCTGGATTGGAGCTGAGGTCCCCTGTTGTAGCCTTCCAGAGGGCTGAGATGACAGGCATGTGCCTCTGTGCCTGGGACATCAACAATATTTAAGTAGAGTTTTGAAAGCCTAGCTTTAGCAAAGTGTTTACTACATGAAAACAAATTATATATCTATGAGGTGAGGGAAAGGGCATGGATTTCAATAGAAAGGTACTAACATAGGTTTCAAGTCCTAAATACTCCACTAAGTCTTGCCTGTAAGAATCTGAGCAAATCAGTTGGTGCCTATTTTCTCAACAACAGCACCTGTGAAGCGTCGCTCCCGTAGCTCAGTTGTAAAGATGACATCCAGTGGCTCATGGAAGAGCCTCACTCATGGCAGGCCTCTGGCAAGAGGAATGGCACCATGATTAACACGGCCCTTTCCTGTGTTCTTCCATTCATATTCTACCTCAGTGCCATGAGCTGCATTTAGCCTGGATATTTTAGCTTAGTTACAACATTATGAAAATGGAACAATGACAGTGCTTTGAAAGGAAAAAAAAAATTCCACAATATTCTTAATGTAAAGATAAGTTAAATGAAATGCTGATGACCATCCTATAGGCATTGACAAAGTGACTTCATTATTTTCCAACAATATCCCAGTCTTGAGAGAACATAGGTGTAGAGCAAATTCAGAAAGGCATGGTTCAGTCTCTCTTCCACTTTGTTAGACACTATGATCCTTAAACTTAACGGTTTCAAAGTAGGGCCAGTTAGTCCTATGCTGTCACAGAGTATCCTAACCAGGTGAGGATGGTGGCCACACTGCACGGCTTATGACACCAGTATTGCCTTCCAGTGAGGAGACCATTATGGGCCACAGAGCCAACAGACCCACTCAACTAGCACTAGGATCTGTGGGGGGAGGGATAGGGAGAGATGGCCATGACAGTATGCAAATTTTATTTAAATTCCAGTGAGTAGGTTTGGGCATCTAGGAAACATAATTCAATACATATCTGTCCAATTAAACCAAGTCCATGTCTTTGAACCTAATCAGATTATTTTAAGGTTAAGCAGGTTAAGAAAGTCATTTTAAGAAAATGGCATAGTAGTAATTTCAGGTTGGCAGAACTGCAGTCTTTAGTTAAGTGGTCTGGATATTCATTTGTACCTCCAATGACATCCACTGTCTTTCAGCACAGAGAGGATGCATTGGCAATTGATTCCAAAATAATACTTGGGACTGCTGTTCTGTGAATGCCAATGGCTCCAGCACCCCTCACCCATCCAGCTGCTGCAGACAATACTCCTCTGTCTTTTTCTTCTTCTCCCCTCCCCTAGGGATGAGTGATTGCTTCCTTGCTCAAGTTAAAATGGACCTCAATGTCAAGATCTACAGTGTAGTGCTCAGCTTAATTTATTTTGTCATTTTTTTCTCTGTGTCCAGGATGATCCTCTTCACTGCTCTCTGCATTTATTGCAACCTTTCTTCATTTACAGATATACATCCTTTGGGATCTTGGCTTGGGTCCTTTCTGGCATCAGCTGTAGAGTGGACGAGTGGGAAGACAGGAGGCCTATTTGAGAAGCACTTTTTAAAGAGAATGAAAAATAGTTTTAAAAAACCAAAATGTTAGAAATGATACAGGATTTCACTAAGCAAAATGATAGGCATTCAACAATGGTCATTATATTACATACTGTTGTCTTCAAATTAGTTGATCAGATCACCAGATGTAAGCATGCACAATTGGTCAAAAAATTAAAAGGAAAAAAATTAAGTATTAACTGTTCCTCTCAATAGGCCAATAGAAATCAGCAGTGCAATTATCTAAGAGATCCTGTGTATATACATAAATTCTTTTTGTTCTTTCTTTCTTTTGAACAGTTTCTTTCCCTTTCACAGTATCTATTGTCTCTTTTGGGTTTCATTTACTCTTTCAGATTCTTACACTAGCAAGACAATATGATGTGTGCCCATCAACTAAGGAATGGATTAAAAAAATGTGATATTTTTATACAATAGCATATTACTCAGTTACAAAGAAAGATCAACTAGAGGCTTTTATAGGTAAATGATTGCACCTGGAGCCATACTCATAAGAGAAATAAACCAAAGTCTCTCATGCGTAAGCATTGTATTGTCTCTCAAGTGTAAGAAACTGAAAGAGAAGCGTTTTCATTTTGGCCCAAAGCACTAGTAACCTTCGGACTGGATCTATTCCTGCCAGTATCATTACTTTCCTGTGGGAATTTAAGCTAAGTATTCGTAGTATAGCATTTACATACCTAGATGGTCCAAGAGCAATTTAGAAGGAAACTGTTCCTCTACAAGAATCACTGAAGAACTGCATGGCTTGTGTTATGCTCAGCGAAACCCTGGCCCAATCCAAGCTTCCACTGCCTGAATTAATTTTGTTTTATCATTAATTAATTAATTTTTAATACAATGCATATTGTTGTTTCCATAATAGTTGTTCAGAGTACAAGATGCAGGCATGATAACTTTTCTAAACACTATTACTACAAATCTTTGTTCTCATTGAACTAAGAGAATGTGTGTCTCTCTCTCTAATATATATATATATATATATATATATATATATATATATTCCAATAGTTCATAATACTAGTGGGTTATAAGCACAAATGGCAATGTCACTGGTGGTTGACTTGAGCCTTTTATAGCTTAGCATATGAATATGACTACTTTTTATACTTTGTGGCTAAACTTTTCTGCTGAATGGTTATGACCAAGTTAAAACAAGACCTATATAACAAATAAATGCAACTTTTGTGTCTGACAAGGTCCGTCAAATTCCCTCAGGATTTATCCTGGAACCATGTGCAGCACCTCATAGATCTTTTGTCCCACAGCCTGAATTCTGAGTCATGTTGTCAGATCCACATGTGTTAGATCTCAATATTCAGGATTTCGTTGACATCTTCTGCATGGTATACTTTATCCTCAAAGAACTCCTACTTTTGTTGAGTTTGTGAAGCAAACTCAATGAACATCTTTAGAGTTTTACAGTTACTTAAGAGGAGGGTGCACTTCGGAGACAGAAATCTCTGAACTTTGCCTCTTTGGTGGAAACAGCATTAGAGTAAAAACATATCAGTCTTCAAAATTGCTCTATATTTATACACATGTGCCCAAATATTAGAATGTGGGAATCAGATGAATAAAATATGTGAAAATGAGTGACTTTTAAGAGACTTATTCATATGTTTACTTCTTTAAAATTCTGGATATCAGAAATTATATAGCTTTCTCTAGCCTATGTTGGCAAAGATTTGTTTGTGCCAAGGGTAAATCATAAAACCACCAAGCAGATCAATGGACATTGTATTCCTCTTTCTTTTTCTTTTTCCTTATTTAAATTGTAAACAGTATATCCTAGGAGGAACTGGAGAAGCAAGTAATAGTCCAAAGCAAATAATTACCTTTTCTCTATGTTTACAGTAGGGATCAGACGCACTTTTTTTTTCCCTTTTCATTAAAAAAAATCCTTGTTCATTCCCCAGAAAATTTTAATGGTAAAAAATAATCCCCAGCCCCATTACCATCGGTAATAAGAGAGAATTCGTTGGGTATCAGCTTTGCCTGCTGATGCCTTCCTCAGCAAAGAATGTTAACTGCATTGTGTTGTAATGAGCCATACCCAAACTACTGTTTTCTGGTCCACTGTTTATTTGATTTCTTTATTGTAATGAAACTCAGATGGTTGGTGTTTACACTAGCAGTGTGCTGGTAGATCATGCTGGGAACCATTCTAATTAGCTGCAAGTGGGTCTCAGAATTAGAATGGAGGAAAGAACAAATTTCTAGTAACGACTTTAAATTGAAGTCCTCATTTATTTTCATTATGGCCAGAGCAGAAGCAAGTTAATGTTTCCCAGGTCTTTGCATGAAGCATTTGTACTTCAGTGCTATGCAGTAGGAGTCAACTATTTCAGAGGCACTTTAGCATACATTGTCCCAGGGAAGGGACTTTTATGGTGAGGTTGGAGTAAGACAGCTTGGAGTTGTCAGAGGAAGATGAAGGGACCTAGGGTAATGAGGGGGCTGTGCTCCGCTTTGCACTCTGCTTCACCTGAAGAATCACATTGTTTGAGCTCTGTGACCTGAGAACACATTTTCCTGGTCCAAGCAAAATCTCAGAAATGAAATGCTTCGTGGTTCAGAGAAAAGTGACCAGTGAATTAATTATACTTTACCAATGAGCACAGAGCAAAGAGCACAATCTAACAAGAAAATGGATAAATGGATTCCATGAGGGAGAGAGTGTCTACCTTTCCTTTGGGTTTGTGGGTATTCTTTCACTGGAAGCAAGTAATAGGCCAATCAAGAGAGATTTTAAACTCTTTGGTCCTCCCTCATGTGAAGGGTATCTTTAGCACATTCTGTGTAGCATAGAACATCATTTTAATGGTTGCAATATGTGGGCAGATGCCTTCCAAGGCTTATTTTGGGATGTAATTCTAGTATGTGAATTGGTAAAACATGATTTATTAAAGCTACAATAGTCTTGCGAGGGTAATTCGAAGCTATTCTCTGCAGAGGCATCTACGTACATGGAGCTCATTTCTTTATGAACCCACTTTTGGGGAGTCCTTCATGAGAATGCAAAAGGTTGGATTGAAAATATTGGAAGCCAGTGATACAGAAACAAACTTGTATAATGTAGAAGATAGTGTGACATTGCAATCTTATCCTAGAAGATTTTTGTTTGTTTTTGTCCTTTAAACTGCGATGACACCAACGATCTGCATTTCCTTCCTGAATGAGAAAAAGGTTGGAGGATTCCATATGTGATAAGATGTTTCTGTTTAGAATAATATAAAGAATTCTTACAAGGTACTGATGAAAAGACACAGTCCAATTCAAATGGGCAAAGAGCTTGAATATTTGTGTAAAAAAGATATACAAGTAGTTCCCCAGCAATGAAAAGATGTTTAGCTTCATTAGTCATCAAGACAATGCAACCCAAACCACAATGAGATGCTCCCCAGAACTGCCTTAATCTAAAGCAGACGCTGACCACTACAGATGAGAAGACTGAGACACTGGAGCGCTCTTATTTTGCTGATGGAAATGCAGTGGTGCAGCCATTTTTGAAAACCAAATTGGCAGCTTCTCAAAATGCCAAATATAGAACTGAAAATATGACTCAGTGATTCTGTCAGATAGAGATCCATGAGAAAGGGTAACATGCCCGCATACGACTTGTAGGTGAATATTTAACATCAAAGAGCACAAAGGCCTATCCACTAATGTGTGGGTAACTAATACATAACATATGCATCCAATGAAATAGTAATCAGCAATAAAAGGGATAGCACTCCAACACAGGGTATAACATAGTGACATTACAACTCTAGATTGATGGAAGAAACTAGTCAAAACTCATGTGGTTTGATTCCTTTTCCATGGAATGTCCAAAATTGCCAAGTCTATGCAGACAGAAAGATCAGTGGCTGCTAAAGTTTAGGATATGGGTTGGGGAGTTTAGAGTAACAGCTAGAAGTCTGAGATTTCTCTTTGGAGTGACAAATATGAACTGCAACTGCCAGTGATGGTGGCTACCAATGTGTGCTCACATAATAAAATTGTACACCTTACGAGGGTAAAATGTCGGGTATCTGCATTATTGCTCACGAAATTTGTGGCTAAATATTTTGAATGTATTTGCTTTGAAAGAAAATTGCTTCTTCATTCTATAAAAGAAAATAGGCCCACGTAAAATTGTCTTACCACAACCAGGGAGGAAGTGCTCTCTGCAGTTCCGGGGAAGCATGGTATCCTTCCTGTGCTCAGGATTTTTTAGACCTTGTTCCTTGGTACCAAATGTCTTCTTACTATTTACACATACTGTAAACACCACTGCTGTTTTTGTTCCACGATGCCTTCTTTGGTGAGGCATCCTGGGATCCCCTTTCCTCTGTGTTCTCATATTATTTCTTTGTACCTAGGATCTCCTGATTTTTTTTCAGGAAGACACCTCCAATATTATTCAATCTGAATTTACTACTTTTTTCATGAGACACCCAATACCAAGGGAGGAAGATGCTCCCATTGAAAGTCATGCAGGTATTTGAAATCAAGTTTTCATTTCTTAAAAAACTCTCAAGATGGAGGTCAAAAGTATTGCTAACCTCCAAAACTTGACTTGGAAATCACTCCTTCCTGCTTAGGTTCTATCCTAGAGTCACTGTCTTTCTTTGATACCTCTGCAGTTCCCAGCCCAGTGGTGGAAGGAAAGTTGTCAAGGTGGAAGGAAGAAAGGCCTCCATGGGAACCAAGAATGGTGTTGAAAGAATCAAGATATTTGAGGTCCCATGCCAGGTCCAGATTTCACCTCTGCAGACTGACAACCTGCCTCTATCCTGCTGAGGAAGGCCTGGTCAAGGGCAACAGTGGCCATTGCTTCTGGGTGACAGTGGTGTAGATGGTTTTACATCTGAGACAATACCTGTGGTCTTTATGATTGTTCTATCTTGCATCAAGTCAGAAATAATTTCATGGTTTTTTTTGTTGTTGTTGTTTTTGTCAGTACTGGGGATTGAACCCAGGACCCTGTGCATGCAAGTCAGACATCTGAGCCACTGAGGCTGTCTCCCTGGCTATAAAGTTCATGTATGATGGGGTTTATAAAAGAGAATTTTCAAGTGCGATGGAACAAAAAATCTGATTGTAGGTGGAGAAAACACACATGCGGGAGGTGTGAGTGACTCTGACTGTGCTCTGACACAGAAAATTGATGCCATGGTCCCAAATTCATTTCTAATAGAATGAGTGCTATATATTTGGAGAGAAAAAAGCAAATATGAGACCTCAGCCTTGGGTGGGAAATAATGAAATTTATGTCATCTGTGTCTTCCGAAATGGTAATCAGTATGAAGTAAGTAAGACCATGGTGGCATGCAATGGTCATTCCAGCACCCTCAGAGGCTGAATCAGGAGGGTTAACAAGGTTAAGTGTGGTCTAGAAACTAGAGCGACTTGGTGCAGCTCTCTATCAGAATAATCAATCAATAATCAATCAATCAATCAGGCAGAGAGATAACTGAGTAGGAAGGCCTTGGGTTCAATCTCCATTTCTGCAGAAAAACAAAATCTCCTTGTCTTTTAGCCCTTGAAAAGTAGCATACAACAGTCAGGAACTTGTAATACACAAAGTTCATGTGAATTAATATACGGCTGCATTTCCCCAACTTGGTTAAACATTTTTTGTCAGTGCCCACTGTATTATCCATGCTGGATTAGGTGCCAAGAGTGCCAACAACATGGCATGTGTGATAGACTCTCAGAAAAACAGACATTTTCTCTTTTTTGTGGTCTCTGCTCCAGTGAGAGCCACGTGAAACGTCAATTACTTCTCTGGGTATCAGAACTCATAGCAGTTAACCCTCTTTCTCCAACCTGCCAATATCTGAACTCTGAATAAATCTAATACTTTAATCTCTTTGGCCTTGGGACCATTGTATAAATTTTCTGTATCAGATAAATTCAGAGAAGATGATCAGAAGTACTCTGTTATGGTTTATGTCTAGTTGTCCCCCCAAAGCCTCATACAATCATGGGGTTGGGACTTCCAGAGTTTGAGACTTGACTCATGATCCACTAGGATTATGTGTTTTAGCACTGTTGGGATTATGGGTCTGAGTCCTTCTGGGATTATGGGTGTGGCCTAAGGCAGATAGGCTGAGGCAGAGAGCCTGAATGTAATATAAAGAGAGACAGAGAGACAGACACTCGCTGTTGTTCTCTGCTGCCCTGGTTGGTCAGTTGCCTTTGTCGCAATTGTTGCTGTTCCTCCATGAACTGGATGCTCTCTGCCCTCTTACACTCAGCCTTGGAGCTGGCCAAATATGGACTGAAACATCCAGTAACTATAAGCTAAATAAAACTTTCCTTTCTTCATTTTGAGTGTTGGGTATTTGTCTCAGCAACGACTAAAAAGTAACTACGACATACTCACAAATCCAATGTGTCAGGAAAAGCACGGGAAGCACCTGGGGTGAAGCCCACCATGACTACCAGGGGCAGGCCTGTCCCTTGGATGAGGTTGTGGGGAAGACAGCATGGTTATCCTGGGCCTATCTGTTGTAGGCTGACATCTCCATCCTAGCTGGCATTGCCAACACTGATTTCTGGAAAGAACTAATCATATCAGACCTATACAACTGAGCTCCATGTGGAAGATGGAGCATTTGTGCTTAGCCTTTTATACTTGTAATTTTGCCTTGCCAAGGAAATAAATATTCTAAATTATAATCTTTTATATTGTTTTAAAGATTAATGTTGTATCTAAAAATATATTGTTGAGCTACAATTGTTGACTTCATTGACTGATGAAACTCTTCTACATCTACTTTATATTATGTGGTCTGCAGATTCCTCGTAATATTTCTCAGGAAACTCTCAGTTCTGGGTTATATTTCTAGATATTATCCCATAAGGGTGCTAGAGAAATAAGGACTCAGTGTCCGTTTTTCTAGAGGTATGTCATCCTCTTCTTTAGCTTGAAGTGCAGCAACATCTCAATATGATTAGCTTCTAGAAAGGATATTTGGATAATTAATGCAATTTCTCTTCAGGGTATCTCATTTCCTTGCAGACTTTGGAAGGAATTCAGTCAGTGATAAAAATAGATGTGGGCCATGTAATAAGAGAAGTATTGGTAGGAATAAGGAGGTTTTTAAGTTTAGAACATTAGCACCTATGATTTGCAAGGAGTGAATTTTACCTTATGGAAGGTTGGATTTTGGGAAGTAGACTAGGGAGATATTCAAGAAACAACATTCTTATTCTTGCTTCTTAAAAATACCACCAGGATGAAAGAATATTTTTGGTTCTAGTATTTCAGGAATAACTGACTCAAGGATAGCAATGGAGGATGGCTGGCAATTCTTAGAGAATAAAAAGACATTTATATAAAAATTGTAATTAGAAATGATGTAAAGGAGCCTGCATGATATCTCAGTGGACTAAAATGTCTGCTTAGACAAACTTACACAAGCACAGGGACTGTCGTTTAATCCCTGGCACCACCTGCTGTGCCAGCCCCACCCCCAGGGTAGCTGAGCCAGCCACACAGTCCTAGCTTAGTGGTCTACACTTGTAATTCCAGTGTGGGGGAGACTGAAAAACAGGAGGATCACTATGAGCCCAAATTGCATAATGAGACCTCACAGCAACCAAATACATTTTTTAAAAAAGAAAAGGTGAAAAGTTGCTTTTAAAGTTAAACCTAGAAATTGATAAAAGAAATGCACTTGAAACCATTCCTTAAAGACTGAAAAATCACATCCAGTCTGACAAGATATAACCAGGAGGTCCAGGCTGAAGCCCTGAAAGTGCAATTAGGTGGGCTTGAACAGAGCATGATTATTAAACTGAGTCACAAACAGAATCCGTAGTTGCTTGGGAAGAACATGCTTAGGATTGATCATCTGAGAATCCACACCACAAGCTCGCACTTTCCCACCTTTGAGCAACATTATGCACACAGGCACTGTCTTGCTAGGACATCTTTTAAAAAGCATACATCTCAAAATAAGAAAATTCAGCATCTCCAATAAAACATTCCAAGAGTGGAGACTCTGACACTGCTGGTCCCAAAGCTGTGGGAGTTGCTCCGAATGATGCCATGCTGTCCTTGTTCAGGTAACCTCTTGGCTCCTTCAGGCACTGGAGGTTAAGATGTCTATTTACAAAAACAATGTACTCAAGGCAAATAGAGAGTTGCCTGATAAATAACAGCAAAGCCAGATCTAGGTTAGACAACACACTAAAAGGGGAAATGGGTTGGGGCTCAGCTATCTTTCTCAGCCAAGTGAAAATGAGACTGAGGTGTATTCAAACAAGAGATGACCTTGAAGATCCAGCAGTCATTAGTTTCACAGCTTACCACTATTAGAATCCAGAGATGCATGTTTAAAAAACAATAGATTTCAGGAGTCCTAAGTAAAGAGAAACAAAAGCGAATAAAAGAAGATCCTGAGATGCAGAGAACACTGAAAATGACAGAGGGTAAGAAGAAGAACAAATTAGAAACATGGTTATAATTTTTAGTGTCATTTTCGTTTTCCTGAAAGAAGCACATTGAGAGAGTAAGAAGAGATTCCTAGTGATCCAGGCTTTGAGAAGCATCCCCACAACATCATCTTAGCCCTGAGCAGAGGGAGATTTTCTCTCTGTAACAATGATAGGAAAGTTGAAATATTCTTCCATAGGAAATGAGGTATATGGCCAGTAGAATTGCACTGCAATTGGTAGGGATTACTACACAGCAGATTTAGGCAGAATCTTGAGGTTTCTCTGAAGTTGAGAAATAAAGAGAGAACAGTGTATCTGGAATGACAAAAGGGCAAAGCGAATTTGTTGTTTCCTGTAGACAAGAAGAGGAAGTTTGATCTGTAGGCAATGCTCACCCTCAGCTCTGCTTCAGGATGCAAGAAATAAATGGCTCAGCAGAAACACATAGATTTGCTTGATTTCAAAATAAGAGATGGACAGTGGATAAAAGAAGGGGGCATCAGGAAAGCCCTTGCGTTGAGGTAGCACAGTGAATATATCTAAATAAGTAACCTACAAAAACAAAAAGAAGGCACATGTGGAGTACCATATCAAATCTTTAATCTCTTAATGGGAGATTTTCCAATTGGAGTTTAACTTTGTAGGTCATAGAATCTAGAACTGACACAAAAGTGGGGCTTAAATTAATAGTTCTCTCTTTACTAAAAATCCTTGGCTTCTTTTCCTCTCATTATTAAAAGAAATCCTGTATGCTGTTTGGCTGAAAAACAAAAAAAGTGAGCTATGTACCAAGTTCCAAAATTATCTCATTTAGGCTAATGGCTCAGCAGCTGCCCATGTTTTCTAAATTTTGTGTACAAAAGTGAAGTTTTAGGGAATCTGACACAGTAAAGTATTGGTTGGGGGAGATTTTGCTAAGATAGCAATTGTTGGGAGGCCATGGTCAGGATCTGAGAAAACTCCTTGGGGAACTGAGAGACAGAGGATATTTCAAATATATTTTATTGATATTGTATAAATGAAGGAGTTCAGAACTACACAATGGGGTATTTCAGATAGTCTACTGTTGGTCATTCTTTGGTGCGCTTGAGGCTATTTTGCAGTGCTCAGCCCAGATGCTGCCCTGGAATACCTTATTATACAACACTGTGAAGATAATTTGACCTGGAATAGAATAGGGAGCAAAATTTTCGATGAGGGTATTTTGAATAATTGGGATCAATTACATTCCAGTTTTATACATGTCACACTGTACAGCTTATAGATTGGATAGCATTGAGAAAGTCACTTTGAGAGTTAAACTTGGTCAGTAAAATGCTTATATCCTTTCCTAAGGGAATAGCCACAGCTTGGTGGAAAATGTCCAGTTGATGAATCTCAGGTAGATAAGATAATTGAGAATGTTGGTATTTGTGGTGGGATTCTTTACCTCTGCTCCATTTCTCCTGGGCCAGTAGAAGCAGGTGTGGCCACTCTTTCAAGGAAGGCTGTGTGTGGAAGGGCCAGGAAGCTTTTGTCTTTTTTCCCAGGTCTGGTTTAGGGACTGCCCTATACTTATTGGTTCATAGTAATTTATAACAGATGTTTAGAAGTACTGATTCTGTGTGATAGATCCTGGTCCCATGCTCCTGTTGGGACTGACTTAAGGGAGGCTGCATAGGTGGGTCTAAGGTAGCTGAGACTGAGCTGGCTCCCTGTCTTAATTACTCTTCTCTCATTGCTGGGAGAAAAACCCGACACTCAAATGAGGGAAGGAAAGGTTTATTTAGCTCACAGTTACTGGAGGTTTCAGTCCATATTCAGCTGGCTCCAAGGCAGAGTGGCACTTGGCAGAGAGCAACAGTTCATAGCCCCAGCTAAGAGCAAGAACGAAGGGAGAGGTAGCAGCAGCTCCAGCAGCTAACTTCTTCCTTACTTCCACTGAAATGCAAATCACCTTCCCCAGGGGAGGTGCAGCATCCACTCCCGCAATAATCAATGACAAATTCCAGAAGCCACCCCAACACTACATGAGGCTTTGGGGGACACCTATACACAAACCATAACACTTCCCAAGAAGCCTCTGTACCACTGCCTGGCATGAAGCAAGAGTGCTATAGTGAGGAAGCCAGACCCAAGATGAGGAGGAAAGAGAGGCCCCAGCTTTACAGAGAGCTACAGAAAAGTAAAATCAATGAATATTTTCAGAATTCATTTGTGGCATTTCAGCTGAGCCCATTGGATTTTTCTTTAAATTTTATTTTAAAGAGTAAAAACAAAAACAAAAACAAAGACTGATACAGAGGAATGTGCAACAACACATATGGTACAGAATGCCTCTCATCTTGCTCTTTTAAATGTATATGATTCCTAATGTCTTACCAATTACAATGGTACTCTCTCTAAAATAAATCAAAAAATAATGAG
>PVKN010017731.1:0-17178 GCA_004027915.1 Capromys pilorides
AAAAAAAAAAAAGAAGAAAAGAGAAATTCAGCCAGAGCTGAATGTGTGGACCTAGCTACCTGGAAGGCTGAAGCAGGAGGATCATAAGTTCAACCCTAAGCTAGGTAACTTAGGTAGACCATGTCTCAAAAGAAAACAAAATATTAAAAAGAACTGGAGATGTAGCTTAGTTGATAGAACAACTCAGAATTCAATCCTTAGCACATGGAAGAAAAAAACAAAAACCAAGGAAACACATACCTTTCTCCTCTACAACGTATAACAGTAGGGCTAAAGAATAAAAGAGAAAGGACCAAAGGTATGTCTCAGTGGTAGAGACCTTGCCTAATAAGCACATGACCCTAGGTTCTAGCCCCATCACCACAAAAAGACAGACAGACAGACAGACAGACAGACAGACAGACATTGGGAGGCCAGGATCAATCTACGACTGCTGCAGTTTTTGGGCCTGCAACTGTGACATGAGAGACAAACAGGAACATCAGAGAGGGTTCGGAGGCCCATTCCTTTGGCCATCCTTGCCATTCCTGGCAACAGCATGTCCTGCTCCTTTAACGTATCCCACAGGCAGGGCTTAAATGCCACGAATGTGTTAGCTTCTGAGATCAAATGTTGACAATAAAGCAAGTGGGATGGTGCATGCCTACATTTCCAGCACTTAGAAAGCTGAGGCAGGAGGACTGCCATGAATTCGAGGCCAGCCTGGGCTACATAGTGAGCTCAAGGTCAGCCTCAACTACACAGTGAAACCCTATCTCAAAAACAACAACAAAAATTTAAATATAAACAAGGCCTGGGGATGTAGCTCTGTGCCAGTGCCCCAGCTAGGTTCAATGCCCAGTACCAGACCAAAAAGAGAAGACGGAGAGAGAAGAAAACAAGCTAATAACAGAAGTGAGAAGAGACCACACTTCCCTTAACAGGAGAATTGGGGAGCTCTGCCTGTACGGCAAAGTAAGCTGAAGTCATGTCCACTAGGGCTAGCCAGAGAGGAGGCCACAGCCTCAGGCACGATTCCCTATCATGAAAGCCAGCACAGACACACAGGTTGCAGTCACTTACCAGTCCCTGGAGAACCCCTTCCCACCCCCAGGACAGCTCCCATAGCCACTAGGAAGGATATGTGGCGGGGGTATCGGCGGAGTGGAGACACCATCCTTCGGGGATCTCTCTGCACCCGTTCAACCAGCCCATGGTGTCGAGTGCTCCGTGACGAATCCAAAGGTGAGTGGAGAGGGCTCTACCAAAGTGACAGGTGAGTCAGCAGGGTAGCCAGCCGAGAGCCTCCGTCCATCCCAGGCTTATGTCCACTCACCTGGAACTCAGGCAGGCCACAGCCAATCTGGTTAACATTGGGCAGAGAGCCACCATAATGGGAGCTCCTTGTGTATGCCAGCCGCAGTTTTTGGGCCTGCAACTGTGACATGAGAGACAAACAGGAACATCAGAGAGGGTTCTGAGCCCCATTCCTTTGGCCATCCTTGCCATTTTTGGCAACAGGATGTCCTGCTCCTTTAAGGTATTCGACAGAAAAAAGCCAGGACTGAAACAAAGATTCACTAAAACTTGGTGCAAACTACCCACTCCAGCCCCTTGCAGGCTACCTGCATCCACAAGCTCAGGAGTATCTGACAGCATCCTGCCAGGGCTCCGCACTGCTCAGGCCCTGCCTTAGGCAGCATCAGTCTAAGCTGCTCCTGAGGGCCAGCAGAGGCTAGCCACAGGGCTGGGTGCCTGGGGCAGTTCTGCTTTCATTCCAGAAGTGCCCAGCATGAATTAGAAGAGCTTCATTGTTCTCAACCTCTTTTCTTCACGCTATGGAAAGGGTAGGTTTTTCAGGAAGGTTGCACAAAGCCTGCACCTCTCAAACCAGAAGATCCAAAGGATGGTGGCTCTCCTAGTTAAAAAAAGTGGTGCCAAAAATCAAAGTGCAGGGCCACAGATACAGCTTAGTGCCTGCCTATAGCACCTGCCTAACAAGCACAAGTTTAATACCCTATATCAAACAAACAAACAAATAACCCAAGAGGCATTTTCTCCAAGATGTTAAGGCCCCTGAGTTAGCAGGGAAGCTTGGAGAATGGGGGTAGAGGAGGATACGAAAGCACACTTCAGGATGGCCTCATACCTATTTGTGGGAGACATGTCCAACACAAAAGTGATACATAAGCCCTCAGCCTGACAAGACTTAGTCTGTCTGCAGTTCTCTTGCTCCCGGTGAGAGGTGAGTAGCTACTTCCAAGGTTCAGCCACTATCACAAGCCAAACAGACCCAGGGCAAGGCCATGGCGAGGAGGACAGCTGAGGAGGGGTAAACTCTGGGTTTCCAAGGTCACATTGTTGCACATAAGCCAACATCAGACACAACTTTCTGTTCTAGCAGGTCAGCTCAGTGAGCTCAGAGCCCACTGGCCTCTGGGCCACTTCATAACTACTGTTAATACTATACATGTGGCAACCCCAACTTTCCAATGTATAGGCCCCAATGGCCATTTCTGCCTCCAATGATCCCTCCGAGCTGGCCCGGCAACAAGCTGAACTCCAGGTCTTTCATCTCCAGCTAAGATTTTTTGGAGCCCCAAGCCCCACCAGGTATGTCTATTATGCTTTTCTGTATTGAGAAAAGTTAACCAGTAAAGGAAAGGGTAGAGCTACCAAGTCTTTTTGCCAAACCAGGGCACCATAAACACACAAGCCCAGCTTTGAGTTTCTCATAGCCTTTGTTATTTTGCACATACAACCCCTTAGGATCACACCATGTCTTTGCTAAAACCACGGACCAGAGGGCAGGCTTGGAGACTGGCCTCTCCTCCATGTTTTTGTCTCTGTCTCGCCATGATCAAAGCTCCTAAAGGGAGCAGTTAATAGATCACAATCCTCACAGTGGTTAGAGCAGGTTATAAGAGTATGCACATATGTACACACACATACATACACACACTCACACAACCAGATTTGCCTCCCCACCTATCTTTTTCTGTCCCGAATTCCACAAACTAGGGCACAAGGTCTCTAGAGACTCCAAGGAGAAAAATACAAAAAAGACTGGCAGAAGCAAAGGAGATACACACAAAAACAGTACCAGAATTACAATCATAGATGCAATCAGTCAGCCCAGCAGAAAGAGCCTGGAAATGTATTTATTTATATTCTACCACATTCTACCATTTATTTATATTTATATTCTACCATTTCTTTATATTCTACCATTCTTCCCAGCTCTGCCATGAGGAACCACTTGCAATACCCTCACCTGTTGTTGTGAGAATAATGTGTCCCTAAATTGGGACTGCCTACAAGGTTGAGCAAAACCCTTCTTTGGCTCCCTCCAACATCCAGTTCTGGAGAGCAAAAAATCAATGGCAGAGGAGCTTCAAGAGGCAGTTTGGCAGAGATCTGAAAGTTCTTCATGAAATTTCCTAGGAATGAATATCTCTGACACATAAAGGTCTTTCAAAGACACTCCAGAAATTTGACATACAAAGCATCAGGCATCCATCTCCCTAACGGGCTCAGCAAACTTACATGTAGGGTTCCAAATAACTTGTAGCAAACTGGCTAACCAGTTGTGATTTGAAGCTCAACCTTCCCTGCAAGGCTGCCAGGGCTAAAAATCAAGTACCAGTGTGTGAGCAATGGACCTCACCTTCACGTCAGGAAACCACAGAAGTATTTGAAAAAGGAAGCAGAGGGACAGGACGCAGAAGGGGACTTCCTGGCCCGCTATACCCAGCACTGTGCCTTCAAACCACTCAAGGGGCCCTTTCCCGAGGGTACCAAAGCGCCGAGTGGCCTGACGTTCCACAGTAGTTTCTCACAAATTCAAAAAAGGCAGATTAGAGACAAATAAGCCATCCTCCCCAGCCCACAACCCTTGATTAGAGATGCTTCAGTGAAGTCCCTCCAGGGTACTCCAAGGATGCACAGGGACCACCCATCTCTGCCAGACTTCAGGGCCCATTCTCCTCTCGGCCCACTCCTGCCGCATCGACTCGGCCCCCAAACTCAATCTCTCAAATGTCGGTCTTTTCGGCAAAATACGCTTTCCAGCCCCGTGCTCTCAATCCGCGCCTCCCAGACCGCGGCGCCCACCGGCCCTGCCTGTTCCGCCTCCCAGGCCGTGGCCCCCGCCCTCGCCCCGCCTCCACACCCTGCTACCGGGCTTGGCTCCTCACCCGGGTGGAGCCGATGTCCATCATCACCTCCTCGAAGGCCGCCGTCTCCTCGGCCTGACGCTGCTTCTGCAGCGCAATCTTCTCGCTAAACTTGCGCGGATTGGAAGACGAGGCCGCGGCGGAGCCGGGCCCGTTTGCCCCCGACGTCGCCATCTTCCTCTCGCGTCCCTCCCCGCCACCTTCTCAGGACAGGCCACGGCCTCCGCCGCGGGCCCCGGCGCAGCTCCCTTAGCCTTAGCCGCCACCGCCTCCGCGAGCCCCGCGACCCGGACCAAACCTAGTCCGGACCTGTGGCGCGCAGCCCGCCGGGACCCGTAGTTTGTTTACGTGACCCCCTCACGCCCGTGAGCACGCAACGCGGGGAGGAAGCGGACTCCACCTCCCGGCAGCCCCACGGACGCCGCGAGCCAGGACTCTCTCCGCCCCCAGCCCACTCGCCGCGCGTGGCAGGCTGGGAGTAGTAGTTCCAAACCTACACCAAACAAGAACGGGAAGGGGGAAAGGATTTAGGAGGCGCGGAATAGGGAGGGAAAGAAGGGGGAGAAAAGGGGTAGAGACAGGGAAAAAGGATGAGACAAAAGGAAGAAATATTTGGTCATCTTTAGGAAAAGGCTCTGTTCTTAAAACAGCGATGAACATCTGAGACTTAAGCTTTTTGAGCTGGCAATATGCCCACCCCGTCCCAAGATAAATGAAGGCAATACTATAGAATTGTACAGAAACATCTTTTATTTGGCTAATATGTCTCAAAACAGGTTAGTAAAATAGATTCTACAGAATACGGCTTATACACAGCCCTCCCTCCCCAAAAATATCCCCAAGGGTGGGTATTTCCCTCCCCCTGAGCTCATCAGGTATAAAACTGTTTGGCAGCTCTGTGTTTACTATCCGGGTATGGGACACCATATGTCCATGTCTCTCCCCTATTCCTAGGGTGCAGCAGCAATAGGTGGTTGCAGGTCTCCCCTCAGGCCAGCCCAGCCAAAATTTTTGCCCCACCCAAATATGGAACTAAAACAAGTAGGTCCTCTCCACTAAGGTGTTGAGCAGGGCCCACTGCCACATCTCTGTGCTTTGAGAAAAAGGGGATTTGTTTGGCACTTCAAAAATAATGGAGTTGGGGCCGGCGAGATAGCTCAGCAGGTCTAAAGCGCCTGCTTAGGCAAGCTTAGGCAACCGCAGGGACCTCGGTGCAATCCCCAGCACCACATGCTGCGCCAGCCCCACTCCCAGGGCAGGCTGAGCTGGCCATAATATAAAAATAGTGGAGTTGGCAGGACTCAGGAGGCCAGAGAGGGTATGAAAACTGGCAGAGAGAGACCATTTGGCACTGGTGTCCCTGGGAGAAGCGGAGGTGTGTGTAAGAGGCAAGAAAAGTAGGAAAGGTCCCCTGCAAGTGACAGGATGCCAGCATACGCTAGAACCAACAAGATGCTGACTCTAGGCCCTGCCCTCTCCACATTTTTATCCTGTGGCTGGGTGTCCACCCATCTCCAACTTTCCCATTGTCATTTTGTCCCAGTGAGTAATGTGTGACTTCTGACCTTGGCAGTCAGGGTCTGCTTCAATGTTAATGTCCCTGGATCAAGTAGTCAGTGATGGCTAGCTCCCCTTGCTTGGGTCTGAAGTCAGCCTCTTTTCTGCCCACTTCTCTCACTAGACATAATCTGAAAGGCTCCATTCATATCTCCCAGAGAACTCTGTCTTTGTACCTCCCTCATTTGTTCCTGTTCTCCACACACTGGGAGAGGGAAGGCTAGAAGCACCTGGTAGGCAACCTCCCCTGCCCCTTGAATTGAAGCCCCCTAAATGTGGACAAAGAGCAGGCCAGTAAGCACGGCAAAACCAGTTAGGAGCAGAATGACCTTGAGGATCCTCTGCTCAGAAGAGGCCAGCTCCTGGGGCAGGATTTCCAGGAAAGTGATATAAAGGAAGGTGCCAGCCGCCATGCCCTCCAGCACAGACTGGGCCAACTGGTGCAGAGGCCCAGCTGACTCTGCCAGAACAGCACCCAGCCCAATGCCCAGAGGTGTCATGCATGAGAAGAGGACTCCACAACCAGCCACCACCTGCACCCGAAGGTGGCTCTGTAGGAGCCTCAGGGATAGGCTGACAGCCAGGATACCCTTGTGGAGCAGCAAAGCCAGGCACAGCTCCATGGCCCGAGCCCGGTCTCGCTGCAGTCCCACTGCCAGCCCCTCAAACACTGAGTGCAAGGCCAGGGAGAATACCAGTACACAGGCACGTAGGGCTGAAGGGGCAGCTGCAGCTCCTCTTACATGTGGGACCCCTGGCCCGTCATGCCAATGCTGCGGCCCACCATTTACTGTTCCCAGCAGGGCCCTCGTCTCCTCCCGATGTGGCGGCCCAGACTGCTCCTTGTAAGCCAGTGTGATCTGCTCCATCACCAGGACCAAGAAGAAGCCCATGGCCAGGATGAACTCTTGCAGGGGGAACTGGAGCTGTGGGCAGAGTTGGCAGCTAAGTGTCTGGAGACAGGACAAGATCTGATGGAGGCCCAGTTACAAACCTAAGTCTCACAGCCATTCTTGGTCACATAATGATGAAGTGACTTGGTCAGACATAGGATATACAATCACACAGATTATGGTGTCACACACAATGCTAGCTCAGCTTCAACCCTGTTAACATTTTGGGCCAGACAGTATTTTGGTTTTTGGTGGGTAATTTTTTTGTTGTTGTTTGGTACCAGAAATTGAACTCAGGACCTTGCACTTGCTAGGCAAGCACTGTGCCACTGAGCTATATTCCCAGCCTTTCTTGTGGTTGGTTTTTTTGTTTGTTTTGTTTTGTTTGGTAAGGATAATTCTCTGCCGGGTATGGTGGCACACACCTGTAATTCCAGTATTTGGGAGGCTGAGGCAGGAGGACTGGTGTGAGTTCAAGACCAGCCTGGGCTACAAAGGTGGGCTCAAGGCCAGCTTGAACTGCATAGTGAGACCCTGTCTCAAAAAGACAAAAAAAAAAAAAAAAATAATAATTCTTTGTCAGATGTAGTATACACTGTAAGCTATACGATAGCTAGGAACAAGTACAATATCCCTCCCCCAGCCTTACTGTGACAACCAAAAATGTTTCCATACATTATCAAATGTTTCCTGGATGCCCCCAGGCAGGGATATAGCTCAATGGCTCAGTAGCACAGCACCTGTCCAGCAAGCATGAGGTGCTGTGTTCAATTTCCAGGACAAAAGAAAAAAGAAGTTATCTGGATGTAAAACCACCTTAGGGGCTGGGGAAATAGCTACATGGCACAAGTGCCTGCCTGGCAAATGGAAGGTCGTGAGTTTGAACCCTGGTCTCGCAAAAAATAAATAAATAAATAAAACCACCCTACTTGAGTCACTGATACAGAAATAGCTCAGTGTCACATATAACCATGCAAGGACAGGGTCACACATGGACCTATTTTCCCAACTGCTCACAGAGCCATAGAATGTCATAGGAACAGAGGTATACCATCATGGGCATATTCATAAAGAGAGGACAGCTCACTCAGTCACAGATAAACAGAGGGTTATAACCCATGCTACTTCCTCAGTCATGGGGAAAAAAAGTAACAGCAAGCTCCAATTTGGGATGACTTCCCTGTCTCAGTTTTTCCTACAGTGAAATTTCCTACATGTTAGGCTTAATCATTGCCCACATCCCACTTCTTGGGTTAAAGCCTTTTTGAGCAGCAATACCAAGTCCCTGCGGACTGCCCTCTCTCCTTTCCAGTCAGTCAATGAACTTCATCTCCAGTTCTTCAACAAGTGCTAAGGAAATGAGAGATTCCTGGAGCACTGTTTTTTGTTTTGTTTTTTTTTACGGGACTGGGGATTGAATTCAGGCCCTTGCACTTGCCAGGCAAGTGCTTATTCTACTGAGCTGTTTCCCCAGCCCCTACCTGGAGCACTGTTAACATCCTGGTGACTGGAAAGGAGAAATGCAGAGTGGGTCACACATTTGATGGTTTCCCCACTGTCTCAAGAGGTCACTCAAGAGACCAGTGTGGGGGAAAGAATTCACAGAAAGAGTTCTGCCCTATAACTGAAGATTACAGTTCATAGGACCAATGGCAAGGGCCTTTCATAGTTATGGAGTTACCAAATCTAAGAAGCCATGTGTGCAACTGACGCATCCCCACCCGCCAGGTCACATGCTGGGACCACTGCTCACAGTCACATGCAGGGCCGCCAGGGCCTCATCGATGGCAGCCAGGTAGTCGGGCAACAGGTCCAGAAGACAAGTGGCCAAAAACACACCTCCAGCAAAGCAGCTTACTAGGCTCAGGAATTTCTGACGGGTAGCTGGGCAAGAATGTAACAGAGAGCAAATGAACTCCCACTACCCAGACCCAAAGGCTACTCCTGTGCATCCCTCCTCCTCAGGTCACCTCCCGGTGGTGCTGAGACCTCCCTACCTGTCCCAGTCCAGAGGCAGGGAAGAGTGCCCCTCACCTGAGCCTTCAGGATCATGGTTAGCTCCAGGCCGCCGCAGCACACAGATGGGCACCAGGCTGCAGAGAAGGGTGAGGACCAGCAGCAGCACCAGAGCCCCCAGCTTCACCTCCAGCCCCACTGGCACTGGAGGCTCTGCAGCCACCGCTTCTGGGCGCCACACCAGGAGCTCGGGTTCACCCCACGGCCCCATGGTGGCTGTGGTAGCTTCAGTAATTCTCAAGCCTAGGAAGGAGGAGAAGGTTGTCACGCAGGAAGACGGGGCCACGGAAGGGGAAGGCCAGACAGCAGAGAGCAGTTCCCCACCCCAGCTGCTTTCTGGCTTCCCCACTGGCTTCCCCATGTGACTCATCCACTCCCATACCAGGAACATTGCTACTTCTCTTCAGACTTCATCTTTCCCAAACGGCCTGTTCAGGGAGCCAAGAAGGTGGAAACTGAACCGGGAGGCTAGTGTGGGTGTCTCCTCATCCTTCTACTCCGAGCCCCAGGGAGCTGAGGCAGCCTCCAAACAGCACCTGGAGCAGCAGCAGTCCCCAAGGCACGCAGGAACCAAGCCCCTTCGTTCGGGGCAAGGGGCTTCAGCGAAGGGCGTCGGGATGGGAGAACCCTTCGTGGACCACTTGAGCAGGCCGAGTGTGGGCGCCAGGTTCTCTCCCCTCCCCTCGCCCCACGCTGAGCCTGGGAAAGTGAAGAGCTGGCGAGCGCCTCGAGTCGGGGCCGATGACCCCAAGATTCGGGCCAGGGGGTTCCGGGTCCTGGGTTTGGACCGCACGACACTGCGGGCAGGGTCTGCAAGTCCGGGTTGCGGGAGGCGGGGACGGAGGGGGTCACGTCAAGAAAAGCGGGCGAGGAATGCGAAAACTGGACCCGGCTCCTTCGCCCGGCTCCGGAACACCCGCACTCACCTGGCGAGGGGCTCGCTCCATAGCGTCCGCACTTTTCCGGCTCCGAGTCGGGAATTCCCGCCCCCTCCCCACACGGCCCCCTCCCCCGCGGCCGCCGCGTACCCCGGAAGACGGCCAATGACCACGCCAGTGGGCGGATCCCAGCTGGAAGTGACGCGATCCAGGAGCAATCAGAGGCGTGGAGCAGGAGAGGGCGGGGCGGGCGGCGGGGAGAGGGAAGCTCAGCCTGCAGGCGACCGGGCAGAAGACCTGGATGTTGCGGGCCCGGCGGTAGTGGAGTAGTGGGCTTCCACCGGCCTGCTTGGCCGGGGGACAAAGCCTGTGAGTTCGGACGAGGTAAAGAGTTGGAGCAAAAAGCCTCGCACGCGGTGTGTCCCTCCTTTACCTCTGCTGGCCCTAACTCCCGACCCTTAGGGGACGCTAAGACCTACTGTTGCGCTCCCTTGGGACACATCGCCCCCACCCACATTAGGAAAGAGCCAAGTAATCCCAGCTAGCACTGAGAGGCTGAGGCAGAATGATTGGTTCTATCGTGGGCTGTATAGTGAATTCAAGGCCCACCTGGATCCTGTCTCGGAAAAAAAGTAGTGCTTCAGATAAGGCGCTAGAAACAGAGGCCAGCAGCTTCTCTTAAGGGAAGAATGTGCAGATTTGAAAAGGAGGGTGGCGTGGTGGCGCATGCCTGTGATCCCAGCACGTGGGAGGCTGAGGCAGGAGAATTGGTGTGTGTTCAAGACCAGCCTGGGCTACAAAAGTGAGCCCAAGGCCAGCCTGAACTCATAGCAAGACTGTCTCAAAAAAAGGAAAGGAGGGAGATTTAGGAGAAAAAATGTATAGGACGGAGCAGGATATAAGTGAAATAAGCCATCATTTACTAATTAATTTTGTGTGTGTGTGTGTCTTTTTGAGACAGGGTCTCACTATGCAGTCCAGGCTGGTCTTGAGCTCACTTTTGTGGCCCAGTCTGGCCTCGAACTCGCACTGATCCTCCTGCCTCAGCCTCCCAAGTGCTGGGATTACAGGCCTGCACCATTATCCCTGGCCTTCATTTACTAATTAATAATTGCTTTTTCTTTTTTTAAAATTTTTTTTGTGAAACTGGGGCTTGAACTCAGGCTCTTACGCTTGCCAGGCAATCACTTATTCTACTGAGCTATCTCCCCAGTTCCAATAATTGCCTTTTCTTAAAACTTTTTTTTTGAGACAGGGTCTGTCCCCCTAACTCAGTATCTCATAGTACTGGGACACATGTACCACCACACCTGTTTCTAAAATATTTTTAGCTGGGCATGGTGGCGCACGCCTGTAATCCCAGCACTTGGGATGCTGAGGCAGGAGGATCAGTGTGAGTTCGAGACCAGCCTGGGCTACACAAGTGAGCTCAAGGCCAGCCTGAACTCATAGCAAGACTGTGTCTCAGAAAGAAAAAAAGCCGGGTGTGGTACCGCACGCCTATAATCCCAGCACTTGGGAGGCTGAGGCAGGAGGATCAGTGTGAGTTCGAGACCAGCCGGGGCTACAACAGGATGCTCAAGGCCAGCCTATACTGCATAGCAAGACCCTGTCTCACAAAGACGAGAAAAAGAAAAAAAAATTTTTTTTTGACAAGGTCTTGCTATGTAGTTCAAGTTGGCTTTCAAACAATCCTCTTATCTAAACCTTATGAGTCCCGGAATTACAGGCATGTGGTACCACAACTAGCTAAACTAATTATTAATTTTATTTATTTATTTTGCAGGACCGGGGTTTGAACTCACGACCTTGCACTTGCCAGGCAGGCATTTGTTCCACGATGCTATCTCCCTGGCCCAATTTTATTTTTCTTTTCACTGTTAATTTTATCTTTTTAATTTTTAAAAAATCTATTTATTTACTTATTTGGTAAGGGTCTCACTACGCAGGGCTGGCACAGGAACAGCATGTAGTACTAGGGATAAACCTGGGTCCTTGAACTTGCCAGGCAGTTGCTTGGACTGCTAAGCTATCTTCCTAGCCCCTTATCATTAATTTGTTTATTTATTTATTTATTTTTGTATTTTAGGGAAGGGTTTCCGGGGTGTTCAGGGTCTCACTACTAGATGGGACTCATAGTGATCCACCTATTTACAGCTTCCTAAGAACTGGGATTACAGGCCTGCACCACCACGCCCAGTCTCAGTTGCATCTCAGCATGGCCCGGGAATCGAATTTTATCATTAATTTTAAAAAGAAAAAATTACTTAGTTGGGCCAGCAAGATGGTTCAATAGTCTAAAGCACCTGCTTAGGCAAGTTTAGGCAACCACAGGGACCAAAGTTCGATCCCCAGCACCACATGCTGCACCGGCCCCCACCCCCAGGGCAGGCTGAGTGGGTCATAACACAAAAAAAAAAAATTGTTTAGCAAGTGTGGGGTGATGAATTTAATTCCTGATACCAAAAAGAAAAAGAGGGGCCGGTGAGATGGTTCAGTGGTCTAAAGCACCTGCTTAGGCAAGCTTAAGCAACCACAAGGACTGTGGTTCAGTCCTTGGCACCACATGCTATGCCAGTCCCACCCCCAGGGCAGGCTGAGCTGGCCATAGCATAAATAAATTAACAAAGTTATAATCAGTTCCATCCTCTTAAAAAATAAAATAAAATGCTTAGGAGGTTAAGGGAGGAAGATCACAAATTTGAGCTTAGCCTAGGTGGTTTAGTAATTTAGTGAGACCTGCAGGAAAAGAGGTGAGAGGGCCTGGGAAAGTAGCTCAGTGCAAAGGCCCTGGGTTCAATCCCTGGTACTGCCAACAAGAACAAAAAGTTATTGTCCCTCTGTGGAACTTGCAATTCAGAGGAAGGAGTTAAACTAGCAGGTGATGGCCAGAGTTTTTCACTTTTAACCTTCAAGGAAGCTCTCTGTACCTTCCAGGTCATCATTTTTTTTTTTTTTTTGAGGCACCAGGTTTCGAACTCACGACCTTGCACTTGCCAGACAGGCACTTGTGCCATGAAGCTATCTCCCCAGCACCCCATTTAATCATTTCTACCCAGACAGCTACAGAAAGCCTCTTGAAATATATCCCAACACCTTTCTTGCTCTCAGAAAGATCTACATAAAAATATCTCAAGCATCCAGGTTTTAGTTTGACTGTTGCAAGTTGCTGCAAGATTTATGAATAACACGAAAATGGTCACAAAGGTGGACATGGGGGAATACATCTTTAATCCCAGTACTTGAGAGACTGAGGTAGAGTCATCAAAAATTCAAGGCAACCTGAATTATAGAGACCCTGTCTCAAAATATAGAGTTCAAGGGGCCAGAGAGATGGTTCAGTGGTCTAAAGCGCCTGCTTAGGAGGGCTCAGGCGACTGCGGGGACTGCAGTTCGATCCCCGGCACCACATGCTGCGCCAGCGCCACCACCAGGGCAGGCTGAGCCAGCCACAAAATGAATAAATAAAGAAACAAACACAACAAGCAAACAAACAAACAAACAAATAAATAAATAAATAAAATTAAAAAAATATATATATATAGAGTTCAAGACCAGCCTGGATATACAATAAGATCCTATGTCAAAAAACTGTAAATAAATAAAATGTACATCCTTCAGATACGTGGTGGCATTTCAGATTCACACTTCATATGTGTGTATATATATATATATATATATATATATATATATATATATATATATATCTGTGATGGCCTGAACAGTTCACCAGCATTCTCAAAGTGAACAGAAAGATCTGAACCTTTTTTTTTGTCCAGGGTCTCACTATGCAGCTCTGACTCATAGTGATCCTCCTGTTTCCTGCCTCCCACATGCTGGGATTATAGGCATGCACCATCATGCCTGGACACCATTGCTGGCTCAGTGCACTGGAGAGCAGGGCCAGTGTGGCAGGCAGGGCCAGAAATCGAACCCTGGCTCCTATGCTTCCCTAAGCAAGCACTTAGTCCACTGAGCTATACTGCCAGCCCTTAAACCTTTTTTTTTTCTTTTTGAGACAGGGTCTGGCTATGCAATTCAGACTTGAACCTTTTAAAAAAAAATTATTTATTTGGTACAGGGTCTCTACGCAGCTTGGATATATAATGATCCTGCTGTCTCAGTTTCTCCAGCACTGGGATTACAGGCCTACGCCACCACATCCAGTTTTGAACCAGCACTTTGTGCCAGAGGTTCTGGAGCCTTCACAGCATGCTTGCTAGGCAGGCGCTGTATAACTGAGCTATATCCCCAGCCCTGTTTTGGTTTTTTTGGAGATATGATTCACTATGTAGTACAGGGTGATCTCAAACTCATGGTGATCTTCCTCCCTCAGCCTCTCAAGTTCTGGAATTATAGGTGTTTGCCAACATGCGTGGTTTGAACCTCCTGATTTGTGTAATTTTATGGGGTTTGTGGGTCAAGAGAGCAACAAACTCTGTAATCCCAGCACTTGGGAGGCTGAGGCAGGAGGATCAGTGCGAGACCAGCCTGAGCTACAAAAATGAGCACAAGGCCAGCCTAAACTGCATAGCGAAACCCTGTCTCAAAAAGTCAAAAAAATTAATACATGTTATGTACCTGTGTCCATTCTCCATAATACTGTAGTTAGGCACTGCAAACATATACTAATAAAAACATAAATGCAAAACCAGGAATGGTGGCAAGTGCCTGTAATCCCAGAAAAAAAGGCCAAAGCAGGAGTATCAATTCAGAGTTCAAGGCCAGCCTGCACTACACAATGAGACCATGTCTCAAAATACAAATCCGCCCCCCACAAAAAAATAAAGTTTGACATCTGAAGAGGGGTTGAAGGGTGGGTAGGGAAATGGGGCGAGGAATAAAGTTTCCTGCACGTAAGGCTAAAGATTTCCTAACTCGTCCTAGTTTTGTAGACCCCGCCCCTCGGTCAGTGACTGTCCCAGCGCAGTCCACCCGCAGCATAACAGGAGAGTCACAGACTGGAAACCCGCCCTTGCGCAACCTCCCGCTTCTGTGACAAAGTTCTGGCGTTTCACTGGTGTCAACAGGTTGCTTATTTCCCATCTAGACAGCAACCAAGAGCTCTGAGGTTGCGTGGCAAGCAAACTCAGCTTGCCCTGCCCACAACCCCAAAAGTCGCCCGATTTCCTTCCAGTCTACTTTCCGGTTGCCACCGGGACCTCCAGTCCAGGAAAGCAAACCCCACTCCACCCCCACCCCCGCGACAAATACTGCAACCCCATTGGCTAGACGCCCATATTCTGACCAATTACAAAGGAGTTGGCCTCGAGTGGGTGATTCCATTGGTTCCATAGGGAACCCTTAAATCTGTAGCTTCCAATCAAGAAGCCTCGGAAGAGCGCCAACAGTGGGGAGGGCAGGCCTAGACACCCCATCGCCTTTGTTCCTGAGGCTGCCAAGGTCTCCCTAGCAAGGGTTGGCTGGAGATCAGGCACTCACAACTGTAGTGCTCTAATCGCTGCCACTTCTGATCCTCTCTGAGGAGACACTAAACCTTCAGGAAGATCTACTGTTAGAAGAAACTAAGCCAGAAAAGAGAAACTGAGGCAGGAAGGGCGTGGCTGCCTGTGTTTCCCCTGATGCAGTTGTGATTCTCAGTCTCTTACTGTCAGACTCAGCACCGCTACCATAACCTTGGCGCGGTGCAGCCGGCCCTGCAGGTGCGCAGCAAGGGGCGGAGCTTAGCTGGGCAGGACCAGGATGCAGATCCTGGAGGAAGAAGGTACAGGTGTCGGGCCGTCCAGGGCAGGCTGATCCGCGGGCTGGGCCTGTGACCCTCAGCAAGAAGGCCTGGTTAGTGAGGGGCTGTGGCAGGTGCGAAAGGAGGACACTGTGGGGTGGGAAGACTTGTCGCCTCCCTTATGACTTTCCTGCGTGCTTTCCTGCAGAAGCATGGATCTCAGGTCCTCCGACCTCCTGGACGTGTTCCTGGAGCCCCCAGAAGATATCTTCTCCGCGGGGTCTTTTCTGGAGCAGGGCTTCACCTGTTCCCCTCCGGAGGTTCCAGGGACCAGGCTCAGAGAACAGGGGTGGCGAGGCTGGGAACCCAGTGGGGGTCACGGCTATGCCGGTGTGGTGGGTGGCTAGAGAAGGGGTGAAAAGAAGCCCCTCTGATGAGACGTCCCCTTTAGAGAGAAATCTCAAAACAGAGGTCCCAAAGTAGACCTGTGATGTAACTATCTCTCGGACTACAATGAGAAGAGATTGAAATTGAAGCAGGGGCATCTAAGTCTCATGCCAGGAAGGACTTCTGTAATTCTTTCTGGGCCATACCTATACCCTCTTCTATTATAGGGCCTTCAAGAAAGTGAGTCTGAGGATTTCCTGAAGCTTTTCATCGACCCCAACGAGGTATACTGCTCTGAAACATCTCCTGGCAGCGACAGTGGCGCCTCGGAGGACCGGGGCACCTCAGACAGCCCCCCTGGCCCACTGGCACCTAGTTCTCCTGCTCTTTACGAGGTTGTCTATGAAGCAGGTGCTCTTCAGCAGGCGCAGGGGGAAGCTGGACCAACCTTAGGCCTCTTCTCCATCCAGCTAGGTCAGTGTTGTGTGGGAAGAGGGTGAGGGGCTTCTGCAGACCCTGCTGCCATAAGGTATTCTCTCTCTCTGACCTCAGGCCACCATCTTTTCTCCAGATCAGTGGAGCCCACAGTTGGTGGTACCTGATGCCCATGTAGTCCACGAGCTGCCCTTTGATGCTCACACCCATATCCTGCCCACTGCCATGGCCTCAGTATCTCCAGCCACCCTGGTGAGTCCGGGCCTTAGCCAGAACCCGTGCCCCAGTGTGAATGTGGATCTGCACACAGAGGAGGGCCAAGGCGAGGAGGAAGGGAAACTGATCCGGAGCTGTGTCCTTGCCCCACCTTCTGTGGTCTGGAGAGCAAAGTGACATGAGCAAGAGTGGGGAATTCTGAGGCAGAGAGAAGCTTTGGGCTAGGATGGTGGTGACTTCACTGAGGGAATCTGGGGAAAGCCAGACCTGGTGTCCACTGTGCGCTAGCCAGAGCCATCATCTCCGCCTTAGTCAGGATGTAGAACTGGGACAGGATGCCTGTAAGGCCAGCTGGCTGGTGGGCACAGGGCAGAGGAGCTGCAGCTGTGCCTGCACTGCGACAGCTGCGATGTAGCTGGAAAGGGCTGGGACGGAGCAGCATCCACACGGACAGCTTCTCAAGTCTGGTTCCAGTGCTGCGTGAGGAGCAGGGGTGCTTTGCTTTGGTCACTCTTCTCTCTTCACCCAAGAGGCAGGGAATGGGGCCTAGCTTCCTTTAAATCTATGGCTGAAGCTGGGACCAGAAGCCAAGAATATTAGAATCTTGGACTGAAAACTTAAAAAAACTTGATGGACATGGTGGCATACACTTGGACACCAACACCTAGGAGGCTGAGGCAAGAGAATCAAAGAGAGTTTGAGACCATTCTGGGCTGCACAGTGAGTTCAAGGCTAGCCTGAGTTACAAAGTGAGGCCTTGTTTAAAAAACTAAAAATAAAAACAAAACAAAATTGAGGAGCCAGCTGAGCCATAGTGACGCATGCCTGTAATCCCAGCACTTGGGAGGCTGACGCAGGAGGATCAGTGCAAGTTCAAGACCAGCCTGGGCTACAAAAAGTGAGCTCAAGGCCAGCATGAACTACATAGCAAGACCTGTCTCAAAAAGACCAAAAAAAAA
>PVKN010017732.1:0-17182 GCA_004027915.1 Capromys pilorides
ATTGATAAGCCCAAAATAGGCCAATCAAGAAATTTAAAAGAGATGAAACAAATCAATATTAGGAAAGGAAAAAGAATTTTTAAATGTAAGAAAAATGAGAATATTGTGAGCAACTTTATGCCAACAGTGATAATTTAATTAAAATTTCTTCAATAGTACAACTTAATTAAAATTCCTTCAATAGTACAACTAATCGAGAGTGACAAAGAATGTAAAACCTGAACAGCCCTCTGTTACATAAACTGCATGTTATCAAAAACATTCTAAGAAAACTTCAGACTTAGTTGGTTTTATGTAACACAAATTTCACACCAATTCTCTCAGAAAACAGAAGAGATAAAAACAATTCCTAACTCATTATGAGGCCAGAATTATTATAGTGCTAATATTTGGTAAAACTTTAACCAACACTACAGACTAATACTTTATCATAAAAAATATATCCTTAACAAAACTAAGAAAATAAACAGCCTGGTTTTTTTTCAAATATTTAGACAAATACTTGGCCAAAGAAATTCTATGCATGGCCACCAAGCATATAAAAAGATGTTCAATGTCATTAATCATCAGGATAATACAAACTAAAATCACTGTGAAATATCACTATACATCTATAACAATGGCTATAGTTTTAAAAGACTGACCACTCCAAGATTTGACAATGACGTTTTAGATACTCACAGAGCAGAGAGAAAAATAGTGCACCTACTTTGAAAAAGTAGTTTGAAGTTTCCTAGAGAGTTAAACATCACCCATTTCACTCAGAAACATTTACCCCATCAGATCACATTGGTTGTGGGGAAGGAGGGAGATTTTCATGGGTGAGGTCCCAAGGCTATACACATGTGCAAGACATCAACACTAACAGGAGGCAGCATGAAGCAGAGTGCAGCATAAGAGCCCAAGAGCGAGAGTCACTGGTGTCTTTATTGTATTAATTCTTCTACAGGTTTTTATCTCATACTTACATTCTAGCACAGTGCTGAAACCAGTGCACGTGTGTTTAGCTGTGCTAAGTGATAGTTATATAACTGTATCCCACTGTAACCTGCAGTAGACAAGCGGGGTCACATCCTCAGCTGTCCTCAGACACCCCTAAGCTTTGTGGCAGTCGGAGTACTTCCCTGCACCCCCAAGAAAAGTGAAACTACATGTTCACACAAAGTTGTACACTGGAAACAATTCAGATGTCCAAAGTTTCTGTTCACTAGAACAGAAAAACTTACAGCACAAACATACAAAGTTGTGAGTTCTGCTCAACAACAACAATCAGCTTACTCCTGGGACATACAGTATTGTGAAGGACTTTTAAAACCATCATGCTGAGTGAAGGAAGTCAGAATCAAAAAGCACATATCGTATGATCCTACTGACACAAAATCCTCTAACATACAAACTAACATGGGCACAGACCAACAGTTCCCTGGGCTTGTGTGCAGAGGGAGGGACAGATGTAGGGGTCATGGGTAATCTTTATGGAGCAATAACGTTCTGTATCTCTGCTGCAGTGGGGGTTCCATCATAAAACTGTAATCTTCAAATAGATGCAGATCTTTGTACTCAAATTGTGTCTCATAAAAGTTCTACTTTTTAAACCCTCACCACACTCTGTGGGGTCCTTTTGTATAAGATATGACTAGATTTTAGGACCAGATCTACCTGGGCACTCATCCTTGCTCCAACATTTATTGACAGCAAAAGCAGCCTACCACATGTCACTCAGCTCCCATGACTTCATTTCTAAAATTAGGATGCTCACCCACCTTGCATTGTAGTTCAAATGAGAAGAAATTATAACTGAGAATATCTAGCACATTTTGCACATAGCAGTGTTGAATGCCCTACAAGAAGAATGTGCTGCCAAACTGTCACATTTCAGAACATGGGTATGAAAATAAGGAGGAGATGCTAAAGGCCATGTACTAGCAAACGGTGGTCAGAGACACTTGCATAGATCATACACCTGGGCATATTTCGTGTGGCAAATGATGTACAACTAATCGTGTCTAAATTTCAAGCACATACATTAACCTAATTCATCCTCTAACCCTACAACGTAGTTCTTGCTGCAATCACCATTTCACAGCAAACAAGGCTGAGGTTTAATCAGTCTGAATACAGTTGACTAACTATATTCAAGGCCAGTAGTGCCAATCCCAAAGGGCATTTCCCAGCTAGGGAAATGTAAGGGAGGCAAAGGCAACTCACTAACTTACCACCTGCCACAAAGCTGTGATTGCATTAGCCAAGTGAAAAAATAAATTCACTTTTATTTCCATACCAAATTACCCTAAATGGGTCATTTAAATGGGTGAGAGGATGCCAGAAGGGTAAGAGGAATAAGGAAATGTGAATAAAGATACCACCTCCTCTCCTCCCAGGAGACAAGAAAGGATCTTTTCCCATAGTGTATGATAGAAAGTGACACATGCACACTGGAGATCTCTGAGAAGAGACTCAAGGATAAGAGACTGTCCGGGTCCTGTGGACCTCTGAGAAGCCAGAGAACTGACCAGCTATGAATGTTCGGTCTCTGAGTGCAAACTCAAGAAAGAAAACCTGAAGAGCTCTGTCACTGTCAGAATCATTCACTGATGTACTTCCAAGACTTTTCATGAGATTCCCAAATAAGTTCTAAACTATGATTTTGTAGGCTTTGTTCAATATGTTTGCAAGTGATAGCCCCCCAAACAGAGGGCTCAGTTTACTTTATGCACAGACGGGTACTGTTTAATGAAATAAAATTGAATTTCCCTTTATCACACAATCTAGATTTCTGAGGTCTTGATCTGATCACGAAGAGCCAGAAAACCTTAATTGCTAAATTTCAAAGTAGCTGCAACACTAATAACCTCTCAACTTCTCACATCTCATGTACTAAATGAAATTCTTACCAAATTCAACATTTTTTTCTTCTTGCACTTCCTCTATTCTGAAAAGGAAATATTCACTTTAAAAGTCTCTCATACCATCATTTTTTGAGTTTTTAAATAGTAACTATGCCAAGTCTGTAACAAACGTATTGAGTATAGCACTCTTCTTAGACTTAATTTATCAGCATTTATAAAGACTGACATATGTTTGCAAGTGATAGCCTCTTGCGCTACCACAACAGACTCCAAGACGACATCCTCAACATCCTCCCAACCTACTTCTAATCCAGCCTCCACACTGCTGCTAAAGTCAAACTGCTAAAAGAAAAACTTTGAGCAAGTTATTCCTCTAGCTACTACTCTTGAAAGGCTTCCCACTGCTCACCGAGTAAAGTCCAAATGCTTGGGGCTAGCCAGTCCCTCCTGCCCCCTCTCTAGCCTGGGCTTCCAAGGGCCCCTCCTCCAACCCCGTGCAAAGGACTTAGGACTCCCAGGCTGTTCTCTGCCTCTGAACTCTGTTTACCTACTCTCCGCTGAGGAAAGCTTGCTATGCCGCGCACTGGATTCCAGAATTTCTACTCATTCTCTGTGCTCTTCTACCCTTTACCTTATAAACCTGACCAACTTCCTTACTTTGGAATATGTTCCCTTACTCCAAAGAACCACTGAAATTTTTGAAGGTGTTTCAATATGCACATGTACATAAAATGTGATTTCCCAAATTATCCACACCCTAGTGCAAAGGTATTTGCATACACAAAGCTCCTTACCTGCTTGACTATTTTTGTATACACTTAGGTGACTGCTTGATACACTCAATAGTAAGAGGAAGAAGAAAATTCATATACTCTAATTGGGATAGAGTGGTCATAAAACAGTTGTTAAAACAATTTCCTCAAAGATTTCTGCTAATGGAAAGCGTAGGTCACACCGTTTTTATTATTTTGATAATGTTTATTAAGTATCCACTATGTACCACGCACTGTAACTAGATCCTTGGGCCAAAGTAATGTTCAAAAGAACGTATTGATGCAGACAAATTACAAAACCAACAAGAACCATGTAACAGAAGCCACATCAGAGACAACTTAACCCAATCTCCCATTTTACAGTGGAAAAAATGTCCTGCCTAAATTCATACAGCTAATTAGTAGGGAAGGTAAGAAGCAGAGGTTTTTTATCCAATGTGTTCCTCCCCTCCTTCCTCCTGATCTCTCTTATTCCTATTCCTATTTTATTAGCTTGAAGGAATTCTGGGTAATAAGACAAATTAAACACTGTTTTGGTTAAAGATACTGAGTACAACTCAACAGTCTGGCATTGTATTAATCCATATGTGAAAAGAGGCCTGACACATTTCCAGAAAGGAAAGCGGTGGCTTAAAGAAATCTAACGGGAACAAAATAAGAGCGGCCCAGCAGTGCAGCCGAGCTTCATCTGAGTCAGCAGATGACATCTATTTGCACTCGTTAGCACTGCCTGGCATGTGCTGCCACCCCCCTGGGTAATTTACATTTTTTTAAGCATGTAATTCTAAATTTAGGAAGTTAGGATAATCAGGGTGGAAAAGCCCATCTGCTTGACGTTTACTCCAGCTGCTGCAAATTCTGAAATGAAATTTGAGTGTTTTCTTCTCTGTTTCATCCAGTCCAGTCTGGAATATGGACATGGCAGAAGCAGGAAAGTAACCAAGGACACTGCGCCTGACACATATTTTATTGAGTACACACTACGTCCCCACTGTGTTTAATCCTGCCAGAATCATACATCTGCATTCATCAGTAATGCATGTGTATTATTCCTGCATAACATTTTGTGGAGATGTGGTGATTGACACAGAAAGACCCAAGGAAAATATAATATCTGACATGAAAGAGATAAAAATTAGCATAAGGTAGAAAGCATAACTGCAATATTGCTTGCTTACTTGTGTCTTTTTTTTTTTCCAAAAAGAGCATTAACCTAAATTCTGATCCAAACTTTGCTGCCTACACCTTAGTATGTGGTTTTGAAAAATGTCATTTTACTCCTCTCAGCTATTTATTACACGTCATGCACAAAGACAAGAAAAGGACAGAGGAGGCAAGCACTACAGAAAAATGAAATGATGCTATCTTCAGAATACACAATTCTGGGGCTTCAGGACAGCCAGATAAATTTTCATAAGATAATCTATGTGGAAGAAATCCATTTTTGGTTTGAAATCATCATTAAACCCAGTGGCAAATCAGTAAATACCCACTTAAATACCTTTCTTGGTACTTTTAAAGTACATGAATCATTTATACTGCAAGTTAAATATTTATTAACAAAACAAATTTTAAAAATTTAAACCATTCAAACAGAACAATTGTATACCTTTAATGTATACAAGTCAAAAGAATAAGAGAAATGAGTATTATCTATAATGATGTGTATCACTGCTGACATTCTAAGTAATTATTGATAAAAGCCCCCACCCAAAAGTAAGAGAGGACAGAGAAACATTCTCTGGGCCCCAAAACCCTTCTTGAGTACCATCCCTGCTTAAGGCCCTGTGTTATAAGCAGTAGCAAGTGATAAGTATCTCAAATAAAATGATTCAAGTTTTTATTAGCACTTTAAGCAAGAAATCATTTAATCAGAAATGAACACTAGTACTTACATAAGATCGATCTATCTAATACAACTGGCTGCAAAAGTGGCACTGAAACCCTCTACCCTAAGGAACTCTGCCACATGTAGAGCACATAAATAAAAACCAAAAGAATGCATATACTCTCAAGAGCATGTTTACCAGGACCCTTAAGTATCTAACATGATTTTTTCCAGTATCACCGTATTTTTAAGAATGAGAGATTTTAATAAAAATGGATTTCAAAAGATTTTCAAACACTGATCAAATAGGGGGATTCAAAATATTTTTAAGGAGGATAGATTTCAAAAAGAATTTTCAATGCTACTTCCTTTTGTTTACTGCCTTATATGTTATCAGACAGGTTTTTATCTATCTTTTCTTCCAGAGTATAACCCACTATGATACCTAAAATATAGCCTGGTGTAAAATAGGCACAGGGTAAATATGTAGTGAATAAATGACAAAGTATTTTTTAAATAAGTAATTTTAAAATGCAAGGGCTGTGGGAAAGGAAATTACACTCTGCAGCAGATGCATTAGTTCATCTCTTCATCCCCACTAGGGCTACCTGTCCCAATCTCCACAAGAGGAAAAATGATATAAAAATTAAATAATACCCTGACCAAAAAAGAGAAGAAAATATGAGACTACCTGATGCACCTCAGTGAGCTGGGGTGCATATACAAAGTCCTTTTTTACTAATGGGCTGGGAAGATAGATCAGTGGAATAAGCACTTGCCTGGGAAGTACAAGGGCCTGAGTTCAATTCTCGATTCCAGAAAAAAAAAAAAGTCCTCCTAAAGAGAAAAAGAGGACATAAAGAAATCCAGAGTGAGAGAAGACTCTTTAGACAGGCTGAGCTGAAAAGTTTAGCAACAGCTAAAGCAATAGCAAGGAAAAAGGATGAGAAACCACAGACAACTGGGTGTACCAGAGCCAAGCAAGAGGAACCAGGATATTACACTGGGTAGCAGGATACAGAGAAGATGGAGGTTCAGGAGCCCTTGGAAATGAGGATGAGGTATACTGGAAGCTGGGAAGCTAGAGAATCCAGGGTGGCATCTGACACATACTGAAAGATTCCCAAAATAAGAACTACCAATGTCAATATGAAGAAAAAGGGGCAAAAGCAACAGTGACAAAAATGATGGCCACTTATAGTAATTTATTAGTCTGACTGTCAGTCTTGATTATTTTTAAAATTATCTTCAGAAATCTAAAGGGAAAAGCCAATTTTCACCAGAAAGAAAGAAACACAGAATTATTGACTATGCAGGAAAAATGTTTAGAATGCAGAAGCAAATAATTCAATGTGTACAGATTACATGCATAATAGATCTTCAAAAGAGTTACCATAGCTACCAAAAAAATTAATTTTTAGGCAACAAAAGAAAAACACCAGTAGGGGTAGGCTGAAAAAAACATATCATCCAAATTGAACTCATGTTACTCCCCAGTAGGAGTCAGCAATACTCCTTTCCATGTGGGCATTTCTGACACCATCCTCCACTCTCATCCCACCCAGGCTGGTGTGCATGGCCACTAATGAGCCAGTGGAAATACCACGAAGAACTTGCACCACTCTGTTCAGCCTACCTGTCCAGTTTCACATCCATGCTCCACTATACAATTATCATTTACTGTTTATAAAACAAATATTGATTAAGCATTGGCTAAGCAGAGGAGGGTTAAAGAAATACTTAAATGCTTAAATCATAGTAAACTGATAGGAGATAAACTGTGGACAAACATACATGGGCAGAAGGAAAGAAACAGCTGTGGGGGAGACTCAACGTGAGAAGTGATATCCAAGTTGGGTATAAAGGACAAGCATTACTTTCCAGGCCGTTAAAAAAAAGAGTAAGGAGGATTTCAAATTGAAATAATCATATTTTTGCTCAGTTTCCTAAAACAGACAGATGGTTTTGGAAATCAAAACACATGAGCATATTTAATCTTTATGACCATCATGTTCCTTATTTATAAAATGTAAATAATGTCAAGGCATACTGAAAGTGAATTATGTAATGAAAACTGAAAGACAAATATCTAGTAGGCATTCAAGTACTATTCTCTCCTTCCCTCATCCATAATTATAAACGTAGCGAATAAGCAAATGTCAGTCTTTCCTATCACCTGTAGAATCTAACACCCTGACAAGAAAAATTTGTTGGTGACCAGTAATCACCAAATCATAGAATTACAATAATTTTATCAATTCCTTTTCAAATCCAGTAACATCAATCTTCTACATTCCTATATATTTGATACAAATGCCAATAAAATTCCAAACACTCTCATGACTAGTATTGCATTACCAACCAACAGATATACAAAGACTACTAAAGCCAAAGCAGAGGTGGGAAAGAAAGACTCAGAAATAAGTTGTTCATTCCTGGTATGCAGTTTGCTATTTCAAGTTTCACAGTGTTTAATGATTTTCAATATTTAGGAGTCTAAATATCTTTAAAGGACAAGTCACAGATTCAATAAATAAACGATCTCAAGCCCAGGATTGCCAGTCTATGGCCCATTAGGAACTGACTGCACAGAAAGATTAGTGGAAGGTAACCAAGTGAAGCTTCTTCTGTACATAGTTACTCTCCACTGCTCACATTTCTGCCCAAGTTCATCCCATCAAATCAGTGCAAGTATTAGATTCTGATAAGGAAATGAACCCTACTGTGAACTGCACATGAAAGAGATCTAGATTGTACACTCCTTATGAGAATCTGACACCTGATGATCTCAGGTGAAGCTGAGGCAGTGATGCTACCACTAGGGAGTGGCTACAAATATAGACTACCATTAGCAGAAAGATTGTACTGCACAGAGACCATAATGAATCCCTTTTTTGCATACATATCAAATCTCATATCACATCAACTGTTTCCACACATACACATAATATATCAACTGTTTATGCACACATCAACTGTGACAAGAGATAGGCCACATCTGGTCATAGGCTTTGCAGTGGTGAGTGGGGTAATATACTTCCATTGTACAACTGCATAAACTGACAAAATTTAAGTCAGTATCAATAGTTACATTAGACCAGATATGGTCCACCATTATTTTATTTACCACTTCCAACCACAAAACTATTTTCTTTACTGCACACATTTTTCCTTCATAGTCTTGCTAAGCCCAGAGGCTGATCCTTGCCAAAATGAGTAAAAAACAAGTATCACTGGAGAGTTTCTTTGAAAAAAGGGAACTCATCCGTGAGACAAGAGAAAATTCTAAGACTATCAACAAAATGAAAGAGGCATTTCACTCTTTTTTTTTTTAATGTTATAGCTGGCTCAGCCTGTCCTTGGGATGGGACTGGCGCAGCATGTGGTGCTGGGGATTGAACCACAGTCTTTTTTTTTTTTAATGGAAAGAAGTATTTCAAAGGAAATATAAGAATCACATGTATGTATGTATGTATGTATGTATGTATTTATTTATTTATTTATTTATTTTTGCAGGACCAGGGTTCAAACTCACAACCTTGCACTTTCCAGGCAGGCACTTGCGCCACAGAGCTATCTCCCTGGCGCCAAGAATCATATTTAAATTATAGGCTGTCACAGGTGAGTCACATCCTCCAACTCTGTCTCATCTTGCACAAATGTGGTAAGATTAAGAGGAAGCCACGAAACCTTCAAAACCACTACTTCACTACATGAAGACCAATCACCCTTAAATTCCAATGCTCTGGCATTTAACAAAAGGAAAGAAACATGAATATAAAGAACAGAATCAGTTATTAAAGGCCACCATTTCATCAAATGTGTTCACCTTGAAAACATCCTCCTAGTGGGTAACTTAATTGCTAAAACTAAACAAAACCCTTTATTACTGGTGAAGACCCAATCTTGCTTGCTGCTAGGAACATTTATCACAAAATTTTAGGAAAGGCTATAGATCAAAAGATGGCATGTTCTTCTATTTTGATTATCACATTACTTAGATTAACTGATGAAACAGCAGAAGAGGGGCCAGCAAGATAGCTCAGTAGTCTAAAGCACCTGCTTAGTCAAACTTAGGCAACTGCAGGAACTGCAGTTCAATCCCTGGCACCACACGCTATGCCAGTTCTACCCCCAGGGCAGGCTGAGCTGGCCATAATAAAGTAAATAAATACAAAAAAAAATTTAAAAAAAGAAATAGCAGAAGATATTCAGGTACAATTTGTTAGGGTTAATAAGTCACCACAGTATGCATTCCAGATGGACAGGTCTAGAAATGTGTACAGCAGAACAATGCTTGTTTTTGTGTCATTTCACTATCAGAAGGATGTGTACAAGGCTTCTATGTGCACCTTTTGCAACCCACAGCACAGCTGCAGAACTAACTATTCAAGCTTTTGAATAATTATATATCAGGAAAACTAAATTAGTTGTTTTGTGTTGGGATTTGCATGGACAGAGCAGCTGCTGTGCATGGACAGCTTTCTAGGGCTTCCTTGACAAGACGGCTTTCTGGTTTCAGTATTCAAGTCTAAAAGGTCACTTCTGGGTGTGAGTTTCCTCACAATGTTATCCATAGAGAAAGGCCTAGTCAAAGACATAACATTTTCCAAGATGTCCTTAAAATTATATCAACCACATTAAAATCTGTCCCTGTAACTCATGTCTGTTCATGTAGCTCTATAAGATGGATACAGACCACAAACATCTTCTATATACAAAAGTGAGATCGTTTGCTAAAGCTGTGTATGTGGTAGCAGAGGACCAGCAGTTGTGAGTTATGAGAGCCACTCCGGAAGTTTCTTCTGCAAAACAACCAAAAGAGTCACCATTCACAGGCATTTCAGTGGCGCAGAATGGGTCAAGACATACTCAGCTACTCACTGAACTCAATCTGTCACTTCAAGGAAGAATGACAACTGTGTTCAAGTCAGTAGATAAAGCAACTGCACTCAAAGCCACAATGGAATTGATATGGTACTGAGCGAACACTGGAATTTTTGACATATTTCAAATACTAGCAGAGGCTGCTAAATAGATTGAGTCAGGGCCTTCTCTCTCCTAGCTGATGCACAATCACCTGTATCAACCGTCCCAAGAGTTGAAGCATTATTCCTTAACCACAAAACACCCCTGAGCCGGAAGGAACGCATCTACAACTCACCTTTGAACAAACCAGTTGAATCAACTTGATCCATGCTGGAAAAGGATGAGATCATAAATGATGGTATTCTTAAAATACATATTTGAGACTTTAAATCCCCATAAATTCTATATTAATGTCAAGGCAGAATATTCTGAGCTTGTCACAAAAGCACTGAGAAGGCTCCTCTTAGCAACAGACCTTTATTATTGGTAAAGAGTTTATCTTATTTTCTAAGTCTTCTTTTTCTTTTGTTTCATTTTGTTTTTGTATTTTAGCACAGGGTCTACAGGGTCTCACTACATAGGTCAGACTCATAGCGACCTTCCTGTTCTCAGTCTCTCAAGTGCTGGGATTAAAGGTACGTACCACCACACCGAGTCTCAATCACCATCTCAGCACACCCCGAGGGTGGGGCCAGCAGGGCAGGCCATGCATGGACCCCCTGGCCCTGCATCTGCCTAAGCAGGTGCTTTAATCCACTGAGCTATCTGGCCAGCCCTCAGCTAAGAACTTTTGTTGTAAACTGTCAGGGGAGGCTATAACTCCAAAGGTGACATGTGTTCCTCTTTTGGCTAGCATATTAATTAGATAGAACAGCAAAGGACATCCAGGCAGAACTGTTCCGATTAATGAGTTACTGTGATATGTAATCCAGGTTGACAAGTTTATCAATATTGACAACAAATGAATTGATAACAATGGAATTGGCTTGTGGAAGGGTTTTTTCTGCAATGATAGCAACCAAAACAAGATTACAGAATAGACTGGATATAACCAACTCATTTCAATATCACTGTCTCCCACCACTCCCAGATGGGACCATCTACTTGCAAAAAAACAAATTCAGGGCTCACTCATGCTGATTATGCATTATGATAAGTTATATAATTATTTCATTATATTTTACAATATGATAATAATAGAAACTAAGTTGAATCATCCTCAAACCATCTCTCTCTCTCCTAACTTCACCCCAGCCTGTGGAAAAAACTGTTTCCCACAAAACTCATCCCTAATGCCATAAACATTGGTGATCACTGCTATAAACATTCCGAACTCTTCCCTAGAAGAATGGACATAAAATTTCCAGAGTCATATGATACTTAAAAATAAAAATGTAACTCTCTTACTGGTGCCTGAACATGACACAGTGTTGGCACCTTCTATATTTCTCTTATTTTCCCAGGCACTTAATTCTGGGTACTGAAACTCATTCTGCTCTATAAGTACATCATCAATTTCCTCACTTGGAAATAAGACTAATGCTTAGCTTATTTTGAAGATTAGTGAGGAAATACACATAAAATGCCCAGTAATGCATGGTACACAGCAAGCACCCAACAATTTGACATCCAAGCTAGAAAAGTGGAAGAAATATGTCCAACTTAGGGAGGCAGGCAGAGGTGGTGGCAGCAGCACAACCAAGGCACATCAGAGCTGGCACAGGTTGCAGGATGACTTGGCTAGCCACCCTTGGCACATGTGCACGGAGCCTATTCAACTCCAGTGTTCCAAGCTGTTTAACCACATTCAGAACACTGTGGGCACCGCAGCATCAGAAAAAAGCCTGCCAAATCCAAGTATTTAAAAAAAGCACTCCAAGTGATCAAGCAAATAAAGAGGCTTTTCTTGAAAGAAAAGATCATTTATTGAGATTCAATAGAGCATGTAGCATGGTTCTTGCAATTGCTTACAGATTTGCTGCCATGTTGGCATATCAGTTTTAGTTAAAAAGTAGGCCAGAGCTCAAGACTGGTGCATCTGGCCAGATGAGGGCTCTAGATTGTGAGACTGGCCAGGCATCTAAATCAGATTGTATCAAGAGAACTGCAACATGTAAATTTGCATTCCTTTGCTAACACATATGCATATACAAAGAAACAGAATCTATTTCCTCACAAACTGATGTGATTGTCTTACCACTTCTCACAAACCCCCTCACCAATCCCCCCCATACTGAATGGGCAGCAGGAGTCAGAAGGAACCCAAAATACAGTACAATCTAGTCATCCCTGGCTATTCCAATACTTCAAACATCCTCTTCAAATACTGTAATCTATCAGTGTTTCCTTGCTTGCCTTAGAGAAATACTCAGCCATTTGGGTTTCTCTTCTGTGCCTTGCTTCACTCCCAGACAATTACCTCACTCCCTCCAAAGCAGATGAGAAGAGAATCAGCTCCAAACAGGGAACCAGTACTCTATGGCAGTCCTTTCTGGTGGTGGTGGTGGTGGTGGTGGTGGTAGTGGTAGTGGTAGTGGTAGCGGTGGTGGTATTGAATTGAAATAGTGACCTGGCATTCATCTCTGACTGTTGTGGAGTAAATGTCTGCACCTACCCTCAAAATTTTATGTGTTGGAACCTAATCTTCAATGCCATGCTACCTGGAAGGTAGTTAGGTCCTAGAGTGGAGCTCTAGTTAAGGTGTTTGATGCTAGTAAGAAAAACCTCAGAGAGCTCCACTGCTGCTTCTGTCACATGAGAAGGGACAAAAGATGACTATGAACTGAGAAGTACACCTATTAGACACAGAATTTGCCAGTGCCTTCATCTTGGATTTCTTAGCCTCCAAAACTATGAGAGACAGATTTGCATTGTTCATAAAACAGTCCATGGCATTGTTACAGCAACAATAACAGAGGAGGACACTGGTCTTGAAATGTCTGCACAGGAATTCTTTTTCTAACTTCAGTTCAATCCTCTCTCACCTTCTCCCCAAGATACATAGACACTATTAGGTCTCTCACTCACTTCAGATGGCTCCTGAGGCCCCACATGCTCCCTGCCACTGCCAGACCACCACCCCTGTCCATCCTGAAAGTGGCCAGCCGCACTGCATGCAGAAAGTGAAAGCCAGGCCACCAGGGCATCAACAGCATGGTGAGAAGAGGAATGAGAACTGAGCAGGAGAAGCATTCATTCCTGCCATGACTGTAACATATTACACCACAGCAAGATGAATCGTGTTTATCTCAGACAAAAGCACAGAAGTGAGTCTAAACTTCAAGACTGGGTGGAACCTGCTCCTTTTTCACCATTTTACCCTCATCATTCTAACTGCTAAAGACATAAGAAGTAAAAGTGTTGCATCTCAGGGGCTTGGGAGATAGCTCCGTGGCACAGGTGCCTGCTGGACAAGTGCAAGGTCTTGAGTTCAAATCCCAGTCCTGCAAAACAATAAATAATAATAATAAAATAAAAATTTAAAAAAGTGTTGGATCTCATCCACAGGGTTAAATAAAGGTCAGGCAGTACACAAGGTTGTAGAATATTGGCTTTATCTTTCTTCTGCTTGACATTTTTAACAACCATATAGCTGCATTCCTAGTTTCTCACAAAATCTTGAAAAATATTCTATAATTATTCCCTTTTTTGGATTTATGTACTTCTTCAAATTGTCACTACAGTTATATGCAATTTCAACTAAAGTTACACATATATTAAGTTCCTTAAACCAGGTGCCATTCTATCTCTTTATACTCCACAATGGTGCATATAGAATGAGTTCAGTAGTGTATTGGAAAGTAGAAGAACATATTCTAAAATGTTGATGAGGCCCTCTTGGGAGGCAGAAGTCAACAACACTAGATTTGGCCTAAATTTTCTGTGATTTCTCTGAAAATGGTCTTCAGACTACATACTAAAATAATGCCTTGTAACATGCGGTTGTAGAAGCAGCCCAATGGGAGAACACTTTTCTAGCATCACAGGCCCTAAGTTTGATGCCAAGATAAAGAAAGGAGGGCAGAAGGGGAGGGGAGGGGAGGGGAAAAACAAAAACTCCCTTGTACAAAACACATATAGGCATACTTGTAGTGGTACGCTATGATACAAGGTGCTATTACTACTAAAATTACTTTCAAAGAAATAACCATCTAATGGGAAAATTAATACAAGATCAAAAACTTAACATTAGCTCCAAATGATGAAGACCATTCAAATGGAGAAGGAGCTAATAGTGATAAGACAGCAGTGGTAAAAAGGAAGAAGGAGGTAACAGTGAAAAAGAGAGAAGAAAATGATGCCCTGAAGAGGAAATGAATCAAGATTATTATATAAGAGTAAAGTCAGATTTCATAGCGTTCTGCCTCAGCCTCTGCATCTTTTGGGACATAAGTCATCAGGAAATAATAATCATTACAAGCATGTATTGATCATCCACCCTGTGCAAGGCACTGCATTAGATTCTAAAGATAAAATCAAGTGTAAGAACACATCAAAGAACTTGTTTAACAAAAAATACTTGTCTAATAAAAAAGACTACACATAAAGTAAACAAGAAAACCACCAAAAAAGTCAGTTTTAGTGTCTGAACTTCCACTCTGTGTACACATGAAAAAATCAACTCCAGGTTGACTATAAGCCAAAATATAAAACTGATGACAATGTAACTTTTAAAAGATAACAGAGATTATCCCAATGACAGCAAAAGAGGCAATAAAAAACTCCTGAGCCAAAGCACACAAAACAGTAAGACTGAAAAATAATTGAGCCAATTAAAATGAAGAACATCTATTCTTTTAGGCTCCAAATTAAGACAGAGAAAAAGATTTTACAACACAAATAAGCAACATTAGCAATGTCTTGAAAACATTATGCCAAGTGAAATAAGCCAGACACAAAGAGAAAAATATTTTATGATTCCATGAATTAAGCAGATTAGAGGTTCCCAAGAATTAAAGGAAGGCATCAACTGAGAGTGACTAACGGTTACAGAATTTCTGTTGGGAGAAATGAACGAGTTTTCTGAAAGACAATGATGCTAGTTGTACAACTCTGAATATTCTTAACATCACTGAACTATATACTTAAGATAACTAACAACTAGAATGGATCAAGATTTTTCAATAGATGAGTAGATAAACTAAATGTGGCACATCTATACAATGGAATACTACTCTGTGATTTAAAAAGAATGAGATGTCAAGGCATACAAACCATGAAGAATTTTAAATGCATTTTCTACACACAAGCCATTGAGAGAATATCTTGGTGGTTAGAGGTTTGGAGAGAAGAGAAAGGAAAAAGGAAAATCACAGAGAATTTTAAAGACAGTAAAATTATTCAATATGTGCTGCAATTATGAATAGACGACATTATGCATTTGTCAAAACCTATAATGAACCTTAATATATTTAAATCATAGAAAACCATTTAAGAGGTCAGGGCGCCCAGGGATTAATGTGGAATGTGATGGAAGGACCTAACCATATTACATCATAGAAAATAATTTCATCCAAGAACACAGAAGGAAAAGTGCTGATGTGAGCAAAATTGGAATGGACATATTCCAAAAGGAAAAGGCACTGCACATAAGCACATACTGCAGCTAGTGAAGTTAATTACCAGGGCTATGGGTTCACAATTTGGAATAAAATATATAGTATAATTAAATAATTAAGTACATCGATGGCAGATGGTAAGGTACAGATTTATTCTCTTACTGTTGTAATGGGGACTAGAAAGATCCATGTGGAAAAGGACTTGAGCTGCAGACATCAGTAAGATATGTCTGCTCCCAAGTAGGAATATCATTGAGTTCATACATGTATATGCATTAGAAGGCATGCACATATCTTGTCTGCGGAGTCAGCTAGCAAGACTCAAGACTTTCTGGTGACAGACCCCTTTCTGAGAAATCTCGTATCTTTAGCATAAGCTCAGGCTTGATCCATGGGGTTTACAAATAACAAAACTGCTCCTGTTAACCTAGAAAATTCCGAGGGCCAGCCAAATAGTTTAGCAGATTAAAGCACCTGCAAGTAGGTGCAGGGTACAGGAGTTTGATCCCTGGGCCTGCTGTGCCACCACCCCCTACACCCCCACTCCTCCGTGTTGAGAGGGCAATTGAGACTGGATGTGGCGGCGCACAGCTCTTGAGAGGCTGTAAATAGGTGGATCACTACAAGTCCAATCTAGTAATGAGACCCTGAACAACCTGTAGACCCTTCCCTAAAAGAAAAAAAAAAAAAAAAGAAAATTCTGAAGTTTTAGTCTCCCTCCCAGGAACCAGGGGCTAAGGCCCTCCCCTGGGTATTCACATTCATTATTATGTTATCAACACAGATGATGGAATTAGTAAACAAATATTTAAAACTATTTATATTAATTGCATTCCCAATGTTTAGAAGAGAGGTAAACATACAGAAAATAAGAAGACTCAACACAAACTTCATCAGATAGAAACTACAATGTCTTAGATGAAAAATACAGGGAGGAGACAATGGACAGATTAGATATTTCCAAAGAAAAGATGAACAATCTAAAACACAGAAAGAGAAAAAGAGGGTAAAAATTTCATAAGGACAGTTGCTTGTATAATTTAAGGCCTGCCACACACAAAAAAAGGTAGATGTTTAAAAAAGCCAATAGTTTTCAAGTTAAATGAAAAATATAACTGTCATAGATACAAGAAGTTCAGAAGTATAAGAAACAACCCAAAACTAGGCAAATCACATCATAACCAAATTACAGATAAATCTTAAAACAGAAAATCTTAAGAGTAGCCAGAAAAGAAATACCTACGTATACAGAGGATAAGAAGTAAGGAAAAAGTAGTCTGCTTGTTGGAAAGACATAGGTACACG
>PVKN010017733.1:0-17184 GCA_004027915.1 Capromys pilorides
ACATTCTTTGTCTTAAAAAAAAACAAACGCTAACACATACGCAGTTGGTCACCACCACTACCATAGACTCAAAAGCAGCAAGTTCAACTGAACATGGGTTAAAAGCTCCCAAACCAAGACCTAAAACAAACCTTTACTTGTTTTAAATTAATTGCCTCACATTTTATTCTAGTACTAGAAAGATGACGCACATAATGCTAATTGTGTGTTGAATGTTTCAAGAAACTATTTTCCACAATAAATCAATACTTCACATCTGTACCAGCAGTGTGTGAGACTTCTGGCTATTCCACATCCCTGACAACATTTGTAATTTTCTGTTCTTTCTTTTATATTTTAAAGGTCATTATTATGGGAAATGCTAGAGGATGTGAAACTATCTCATTGTGACTCTGATAAGAACTGAGGATGTACTTATAGGCCATTTGTATAATTTCTTTACAGAAATGTCTGTTGAAGTCCTTTGCCCATTTTGTAATTAGGTTTTAATTTTTCCAGCTAAGTTATAAGAGTTCTTTAACTGTTCTTACAATAATTCCATTCTCAGATATGTGATCTAGAAATTTTTACCCCACTTCAGAGCTATATTTGTTTACTGCCTTGATAATGTTCTTGGATGGACAAAGGAGTTTAATTTTGTTGGCATCCAGTCGATATCTTTTCTGGCTTTTTGTACTTCAAGTCATCTAATTTTATGGTTCTTCCTCTCACACTATCCAGTTGCTTCTACATGAGATTAGTTATGCAGAGTCCCTGCCACAGCATCTGAGACATCATAGAATTTCAATGAATTTTAGCTCCTTCTTTCTGTACTCAGGAAGCCAGGGAAAGAAGCTTGGATAAGACAAATGGCTGGACTCAAATAAACCTAAAGAAAAGTTCAAAACCTGAAGTAAGTGGAGAGAGAGAAATAAGGACGGCAGAATCAAGTGAACATGACAGCAGATTAGACACAGGGCAAAGGATGTTCGCTGTTGTCATTGTTTGTCTAGACCAGGTACCTGACAGAACGGAATTACAAAGAAGAGAGGTCAGCTTGCAATGCAAGTGGGATATTCAGGGGCAGATATGCAGAGGTTATTTAGAAATAGAGGCTTTTACAAAAGGCATAAACAGATTTGTTGATGAATTTAAATTTGAAAATGAATTTAAGAGGTTATAAGTTGGAAAATAATGTGATACTTTAACATCGTGAATAGATTGCACTATGCCCTGCCTTTGGACCCACCATTGTTTTCCTGCTAGAATTAGGCAGGCACCCTCTGCTCCTCCTAGGAGAAACAGCCATGGGAAAGCTGCAAGTGAGCAGGTGTCAGATGGAAGCATCACCTGGTGCTGCTGGCGACAGCTATGTGGGGGGCAGGGTTTCCTGGGTGGCGCAGTGGCTCTGGCTTCCCAGCCCTCAGGTACTTAGGTCTAGAGCTTCCTTGGTTTCACCAGAGCAATGCAGAAGGCTCGGCATTATTTTTCTGGCTATTACATCCTTGCTTTTGCTGCTCTTCGTGGTTTCTTGGGGATGTCATAAGCTACCTAATACCCCTCGTTTAGAAATATTTATTATCTCTTTCTGCTTAGAAAGCAATAAAGGATTCTGTTATTTGCAGCCCACTGACTTGACCTATATTTAACCCCATATAACATACACTGTGATGTAATATTACCCTGTTTATGCATCTATTTCTACCATTCATCTTAAAAACAGTGCTTCTCCCCTCAGAATGAGATTCTTCATGCCTGAGGACAAGTGGCAGCATCTACAGACACCTGGGGTTGCTCCTGAGGCACCCAGATAGGGTCAAAGTGCTGTCAAACACCCTACAACCGACAGAGCAGCCCTCTGGGAGCAGAGAATATGACTCAACATACTGTTAGAGCTGAGAAAAGGAGAGCCTTCCTTAGAGGACATGAGGACAGAAATCAGGACTTGCTTGTCACTGTGGGTCCATAACAGGGCATAGCACAAGAGGGACATGGTAAATCACGGGAGGAATAGACGAGCACTAAAGGCAATGAGCCCTTCCCTGTATAGCGTTGTTCAGGGAGTTGCTGCAAAGAGCATGCACTTTCTCTTAATCTCATTTTTATGTCATTTACAATGTCTTTGTTCTGCTCTGATCCATTAAATGCCAGTGACTCTGACGATTTTCTCCTTGGCCCTTTTCTTTTCCTTTCCATCCCTCTCTTTCTATTCTCTGTGGAGTCTTCTCTTGCTCACAGACTTCCTGAGTCTTTTCATCTGATCGTGACATGCACAGCTAAGCATATATTAAATGATCCTAAAGTCTTGTTTTCAGTTCACATGTCTCTCTAAGGCCCCGGTGCAGTCTCTCCACATGGCTTTTCACAGTCCCTTGCCACTCCACATGTACCATTCATGTTTCTTCCCATGATGAACACGGGTGCACACACCAGGTTGCCTTCCTGCTTCCCACCACAGCTAGTAAATTGTCAAAAAAAACCCAGCTGTCCAGAGTGACCTATGCCGGGATTCTGCCTCTCAATTCTATTGTCAACTTTTACAGTGTGATATAAATTCGACTTCTGAAATACTCTAAGTATATGGTGGATCTGTATACTCTGCACCTAAACTATTAGGAAGATATTCACCATCTAGATCCTTTTTTGTCACCTGGCTGACCTGTTTGTCACTAATATCACCCCTTCTGATCTCTCCACTAGATAGCTGCTTGACTTCTCTCCAAGACACACCTTTAAACCCTACAACTGATCTATTTATATAAAACCCAGGTTTCCTTCCTTTAACATGCAAAGGAACTTATGGTTTTGCCTCTGCCTGACTTTCCATCCACCTTTGTAATTTTTACCTTCTTCATTGGTTCTTTCAATTCCTCTACGAATGTGTGTCTATCTCAAAAGTGCTCCTCTTACATTCCCCTTGCTGGAGAGGAAGGTCAATACTCCCTCTTCTCTCTGGTTGTGATGATCAGTTTTATGTATCGACTCAGCTAGACAATGGTACCCAGTTATTCAAACCCTAGCCTAGTAATTACTGAGCAGGTATTGTAAGACATGATTAACATCTATAAACCACTTGCTTTAAGTGGGGAAATTGGCCCAAATAATGTGGGTGGGCTTCATCCAAGCATCTGGAAAGGCTTAGGAGCAAAACCAAGTCTTCCATAAGGCAGAAAATTTCCCTTGCAGACCTCAGCATTAGCTCTTGAAGAGTTTCCAGCCTGCCCTTTCTGATGTCCCACACTCAATTTCAGACCTGTCTTATCAGTCTCCACAATCACATTCACTACACACACACACACACACACACACACACACACAAACTACTGACTCTGTTTCCCCATTGCAAGCTTGACTAGTATACCTCTCATGTCTTCAATCTGGCATTCTGTAGAAAGTAGGAGATACCACAGGAAAAGTGCAATATGTACACCCCGCCCACCACTGTGCTCTGTTCGCCACATAAGAAGCAGTGGCCAACCCATACAGCCAGAGCCTGCCATTTAGTGGTTATGTTTTACTAATACATGGAGTTATTGTGTAGTGTCTTGTAACCTGAACCAATAGGATTATCCTCTTTCAAATCTTCCCCTAAGTACCACCCATCTCTGCCAAGCAAGCCTCTTCTTGGATAAGAGAACAAGAACTCATTGACCACAAGCAGAAATGAGATGCTCTGCTTATTTTACTTCTCACATGTGCTTCTTCTAGTTCCACACATAAGGGTAAGCAGAATGGGCTCACTCCCCTGTGTTCCAGTTCCTCTGCCTCTTCTGGGAAGGACTGTAGTTAAAACCAGTCCCAAATAGCAAGACCAAAACATCTGAACTTAACAATCATGGGCCCTGATGACTTGCAGAATTATCTGCCTCTGTGCCAGGCACCCTAAAGTGATTGGTTACTAGTGGAATGATCACTGAAAAGAACTAATCATTCACTTCGAGTCTCAAGACGAAAATACCAGAGCAAAGCAGAGAGAGAGCAAGTTTTCGTCTGATAAATTCTCGGGCCATCCAACTTCTCTGAAAGTTCTGGGATTTCCACAGCACCTTTCCCAGCTTTATCGCCATAGAAAGTAGAACCCTTGCTAGAACTTAGAAATACTTGCTTCAAATGACCAAGGGACATGAGAGAAGATTTCAGTCAAATGATATCTGCAGGAAGCTGGGCATAGGAGGCCAGTTTTGTTTTTTCTCCTGTCTTCTGCTGTGTTTTCCATGGACCAACACATGCTGGCTAGCTAGAGACTTTCTGCTCCAGCTTGGGAAGTTTATTGCAGACCTGGAAAAGTAAGAAAAATTGAGGAAAAGAAAAGCCCACGAAATGTAAAAACACTAGAAAAGGAAAAGCTTGGGGAATCATTGTTCTTTGGGCATTACTGAGGCACAGGTTGATGGGATTCCAGGAACCAAAATGAGACAAAGAAACCTACCACTCCTGAAAGTACCATTGTGTGCTTCCTGAAAATTCTGAAGCACAAAGTTTTCAGCAGCCACTCCGATGAGGAAGCTTTGGCCTTATGTAAGGCACAGGGAGGAGCATATGGCAGAGTGTTGAACCTCGGGATGGAAAATTTTCCCAATTGAGTTTAAGTGAACATGTTGTATACTCCAGACATCTGGCATAGAGTAACTGGCATGCAGGCAAATCTGCAGACAAGATGATACTTTTTTTCTCTGTGTTACTTCCTCCATGTAGTGACGCCAGCTCTACTTCAATGCTTTGCTAGCTAAATCAAGGGGGACTGTGGCCTCTATTTGTGATGTGTCTTCACTGTATAAATGCAGTTTGCAAGGGTCTGGTACCCTCACAATCATCTCTTGAGTCAGGTGGATCTTCTGTGTCTTTGGAAAGCTGTGACACCTCAGAACACTGAGGTTGGAGGAATATACCCCAACCCAAGGTGAATGTGGCAGCTGCAGCAGCTCTCAAAGATGAAGCAGCCTGTCACAGCTGGGGGAACTGGGATCTCAGAGAGGAATGCCAAGGGAGGGGAAAGGTATTTTAGGAGTAAGTGTCCTTGGTTTACAAGGCAAGAGGACTTCCATTTTTATTTCATTCTTAACATTTAATTTCTTCGAGGACTTGAGGAGTGGGGAAAAGGACTCATGTTTCCTATTTGGGGAATTAATAGTACATTATTGATGATACATTATTGACCCACTCAACAGTCTCATGTGAGCTACTGTGGCTAAAGTGCCTGGGCAGAAGTTGAAGAATTCAGTTGAAAATTCACTTTGACCTAGCAAACAACTTGATGTCTTTTGATGGCCCTTTGGTGTCCTGCCAGGGCAAAAACTGAAGTGTACAGATCACTGGAAAGCTTCAATGTCACCTTGAGCCCTGGGAAGTGACTCCGGAAGGGAAACTGGATACCTACACGTGCAGCTGGTCACTTCTCTCGTGGTAGCTCCTCTCTCGCTGGCCATAGCCTGACTGAGCCCAGAGGCCTGACAAAGAGCAGAGAGTAGAGGAGAAACGAGGTCAGCAAGCCACTTCTTCCCTGTCCTGTGTCCTGTACCCATGTGATGAAGTGAAAATAGGTTCCATCCTCTGCTTATACTTTTACCCACTTGCTCTTCAGTGGAGGTGAGGAGCCTGAGCTAGTAGGTGAGCAGTGGAGCTACTCCACTAGTATAGTTGACCAAAGGCTCCTATACCCTTATCCTTGGACCCCAACCAGCCATGCACTGGTTTCCTCAGCTAGCACCACGTCCCATAACAAAATGCCACACACTAGGTGATTTAAACAAGGATCTGGTGTCTGGAAATCCACAATGAAGGTGTCAAGGTGGTTTCCCTGCGACCTCTCTCCCAGGTCTTCAGATGTCTGTCTGACCCCGTACCTGCTCTGGCTTCTTCCTCTGGTGAGGACATCAGTAGCACTGGATGGAGCCTGATACACTTGGACATGGTTGAATGTCCTCAGTGCTTTACATGATGGACTGATTCCCAACTGTGAAGTTTTAGAGGACAGAAAATCAGACTCTGATGGTTAAAGGTGGCAGTTCAATCACTTCTTAGCCTTTTGGCTAAGATCAAGTGTAGTATCTGTTCTTATCAGTTTAATATCTGATACATCCTCTGTCTGAGGACAATAATTAAATGGATTTTTGGAGCTGGGAGATGGAATAGGAGCTGCTTTGTCCACTCTACGCATTGACCTAGTATTGCAGTACCTCCAGGAATGGTGTACCCCCATGGGGAAATAAAAATAAAATAAATAAATAAATAAATAAATAAATAAATAAATAAATAAAGGTGTCAGTTCAGAAGGTGAATAGGAACAAAGTCCAAGGGAGAGAGCCCCTGATGCTGAAGCCTGGGAGACAGACCAGAAGGCACACACGAAGGCCTCTCCCAAGCTTGTGCATACACACACACACACACACAGGCACAGGCACACCCACATGCATGCACGCATGCATGCATATACACTGTCTCTCCCCATGTGAAGCACTGCTCCATTTCAGGGCTCTGCCTGGAAGAAAGTATCACCACAGCTCCAGGGAAAGGCCTGCCTGGTCGTCACATTTGAGCCCCCAAACTGTGAGCCAAAACCATCCCATCTTCTGAAAATATGCCTGGCCTGTGGGACTGTGATGTTAGCAATAGAAGTTGATCTAATATGGAGCCTCTTAGGGTTCATGTCTAGTTCTCTCCCCAAAGTCTCCTGCAGTCACAGAGTGGCTTTTAGTTTATAATACAATTCATGATCCAATGCTGGGATTATGAGTGTGAGTGCCCTGGGGCAGATACTCTGCATACAAATGTAAGGAAGGAGGGAGGGGCTAGCGAGTGGCTGGTGCTGCAGCCCCTTCATTTGCTCTTTGCTGTCTTCTGCCACTCTGCCTTGGAGCCAGCCAAGTATGGACTGTAACCTTCACTAACTGTGAGCTGAATAAACCTTTCCTTCCTTCATTTTGGGTGTCAGGTATTTTGTCCCACCAAGGACAGAAGAGTAACAGAGACGGAGCCCAACTTTCTGCCTACCTATCTTGAAATACAGTCCCATGAAGGATTAGAGCTTAAACATGTGGATTCCAGGCTGGAAAGGCACAGTTCCATAACTCTGGTCTTCCTGCCATGGGACTTTGCATATACTCTTTGTCTTGTCTTGCTGTGATGAGCTCTCTTTTGTCATCCGCCAATCGGTTTAAATGTTACATCTTTGAAATGACCAGGAGCCAGCCAATGAAGAGTTCCAATGCACTCGCCATCATGTCACCTGCTTTGAGTCTACTAAAGCACTTGCCTCTCTTCCGTATAAATCTGTATGTTTGCTGGGTGCTTATTTTTTCTCCAGCAGGTTAAAAATTCTGCAAGGGCAGGCACAGGCTTTTTATGTCAGGCCTTTTCTGATGATCACTGTGAGTCCTATATGTTTCCGAAGGCACACAGTAAATGTTTGTTGGATGAAGGAAGCAAAATTGTCTCCTGAGTTAAAGTAGATCACCAATTCATAATAAGGTAAGGTAGATAGATTTTCAAACTGAAAAATAAAGCATGACTGACACCAAAGGAGATCTGAGTGTAGCTCAAGACCTAGGTGCAAGGCATGAAGAAGTTAAAACACTGTGAATCTCTGGCTGAACTGCCTTCCCAAATGAAGGAGATGGTTCACACCAAGAGTGCTTTCCTAAGCTGACATCCCCATTTGTCCACGGCCACGGGAGCCAACAATGTTAATTTTGAGTAAAATAGTACCTGGTTTTAGTTTTCATTTCCTTAACAATGGGCAAGATGGCCTATCTTTTCATTTGTCACTAACCAATTGCACTCTTCCTACCACTTATCTTTTCCTTAGTTTTCTATTTTCTTTTTCACATTTTATTTATTGATTTGTAAGAACATCTTGATCCTAAAATGAAATGCCTCATTTATCAAACTACAATGTGTGTGTGTGTGTGTGTGTGTGTGTGTGTGTGTGTGTTTTATAACCCAAGAATTGATTGCACATTTAGGAAGTTAACCCATAGATAAACTGGGGGTGTCACACAAAATATATCTGCAGATGGATGCTTACCCCAGTTTTGCTGTAATGTCCCAGATAAAATCCATCTACATGTTCATTAATACAGAGAAGTTATATAAGTGATTCCAAAATCTATAGAATACAGTATAGCTGGGGGAGGGGGAGATTTCAGCAAATCTTCATGTCAGAAATATATTCAGCTAAGATTCAAATTGCAAAACAATTCAACTGTGTTTTCTTAAAGGATCATATATGCACACAAAATCCCTGCAAAAGAAACTATTAACAGTGGTTAACAGTCAGAGAAGACTAAGTGGGTAAGAAAGGCATGTTATATTGCATTTGAAAGGTAAGTCCTACTTAAAGGTCTCAACAGCTTTTGGGTTTTCTAATGTTCATTTTTAGCACCTTATCTTTACAGAAGTTTAGGTTCATAACAAAAAGAAATGAATGTAGAGAGACTTCCCAGAGCCCCATGCATCACCACTTTCAATGACCCTGTCCCCAGGTTGTTGTTGCAGTACACGAGCCTTCCCTGGCACATCATAATCCTAGGTCTGCAGTTTACATAAGACTCATCTTTATCAAGCAGAGTCTGTGAGCTTGGATAAATAAACAGTAATGTGTGACGTGTAGGTACCTCCACAGTGTCATGCAGCATATTTCCATTGCCCTATAACTCCTTCCTTGCTCTTCCAGTTCATCTCTCCCTTTCCCCAACACTGTGGAAACCACTGCAATTCTTGCTGTCTCCAGAGCACCACCTTTCCAGGCCATCACGTGCTGTAGTACGTAGGAATCATTATCGCCTCTCATGCCTCCACCTCCCCACAGATACTCAAAGATGCCAGCAGCTGCCCACTTTCCTGTGCAATCCATTTCCCTGAAAATGTACCATTTATAATTCTTTCTTTGATCTCTGAGAATTGACCTTGATTCTTCCAGAGGTGTCTCTTTGGCACCAGTCCCCTCCTCCTTTGCCAAGCACTAAGCCCAGCTTTGAGGATGAAGAGCACCCCACCTGCACCCAAGCCTTGCCACATGAAGCAGTGGCTCACAGTGTGAAAACTGAGTGCGCACAGCCTGGAGTCTTTGGAATTCCTGCTGGTGGTGGAAAGGTTTCCACTGGCATTAACTGTTCTGAAAGTACTTAGCATCCAAGGCAACTGCTTTATTGGTAGCCCCGCTTTTGGCACTGCAGGTGTCTGTCACTAGAAAAGTAAGCTTTACTGCATCCTGGACACACACTGCATGTTTGGGAGCTTCTCTCAAGTGACCAACCCATGCAGGCTCTTAAGAACATCTCTACAAAACGATGCCTCCTTGAACTGCAGTTGCTGGGAAGGTAAATAGGCACCAATGTGAAGTGGAAGTGGCCTCCTCTGCTAAAAATTATCCCAATGAATGTACTTGAGGGACAATCACTGGATCTCACAATGAGACAATAAATGAACACAAATTTAGCTGTATTTTGATCTGTCCAGGGACGATCTCCCTTTTTCCTTTGTGTTTCCTATGTTGGAATTAAAAAGTCGAATTTGACCAGGGGGTGGTGGTGCTGCCCTATAATCCCAGCACTCCCAGTGGCTGAAGCGGGAGGACCAAAGGCCAAACCCTGCCCAAGAAGTTAACATCCCATAAGACCTTGTCATAAAAAGAAAAGAAAAAAAAAAGAGGGAGAGAAGAGGAAGGATGGAAGAGAAGAAGGAAGGCGGGAACAAGAAGAATGGAACTTTTAAGTTTCATTCCATTCCATTACCTATTGAGTTGGGTATGGTTTAAGCATTGACAGTAGATTAGCACCGCCTTCACCCATTTACGCTTTGAGCCATTTCCACTGCTGCTTTCCAATAAATACTACAAACCGACTCTGACTGGAAAGCCATTCCCAGCTCCGGCTGAGAAAGATTTGCTCTCTTGGCCCTCACATTTCTCCCTCCTTTCCAGGTAGCCAGGATGAGACAGCTATCTCTGGCCTCTTGCTGCCATCATCAGGAGTAGCAGACGCCTCAGCAAGTTCCTCACCAGAAGCCTCAGGCTCTCTGCCCTTCAGTGGCCTCCCTCTTGTTTTTGTTGAGAACATTCTACATTGAGCCCTCTTGCTCGGTTCTCTGCTGAAACGCACTCTCCACAAGAAGCCAGGAGCTCCTCCTCGGCTCTCAGCTTCCTGGGCTGTTAGCCTCACCTGCCTCTGTTTCTTTGCTTTTCTCACCCGCTGTACCACTCACCCCCAGCACCTGATGCTTTTCCTTCTACTTTCTGAAGTCCGTGCTGTCATCGCCTTCTCCTTGGTTCTCAGAGCTCTCCTTTCTGCCATCCAGGACAGCCTCTCCTTCCAGGGAGGCACCGCTTTTCATGTTGCGAGTTTCTTGGATCATCAGGCCTGGAGGAAGGAGCTGGCGACCTTGCTCGGAACATACCCACTTGCCATTTCCTCCCACCGCAAGAGGGACAATAAAAGTCCTCCACTTTGAAGATCATATTGTGAATTCCTATCAACCACTGTTCCAAACTCTTGTCACCTGCAGATGCACAGTTTATGCCCTTGATTCCTTGAACATTTTGCTTCCTGCCTCACTACCACTTTTGCAACCTATCTGGTGACTCTCTCCACATAGGCAGGTAGGTAGTAGGTAAGTAGATGGAAAGATTGCTACAGAAGAAATGGCATTGAGGTTTAAGGACAACTTATTACACCAGTGGGCATTGCAGGTGTCTGTCACAATTACAACTTATAATACCAGAGATCTCTCTGAAAGAGTCAGAGCTCTGTCCTGTGGGGTTTGGGAACCTTTATAGGAAGAGGAAGCAGGGAGTTGCAAAGACATATTTGGTGCATTGTGATTGGAGGACTGGTGGCACTACAGGTTTTTAAGGGAGGTTAAACATCTCAAGTTACAAGGCCATCCATTAAATAAGCATGGGTAACACAAAGAAATAAATAGCTTATTATCAGGCTTTCCCAGACATGTCCATCTGGTTTTGGTGGGCAATCACGGCAGGTTTTACTCAAATTTTTAATTCCCCCTTCAAGACAATGATATGTTCTCAGTGCCCTGGAATCCTGCTTTGAAGCACTCTTCTCCAACCCTGACACCCTCTACTCTGCCTCAGCTATGCATGCCAAAGCTTATGCGTCATCACCAGCAAATGTAACCCTTGCATAATGCCAACTACAAGTGTTCTATCTTGTTAGCTCACCTGTGCTAATGCCCCAACTCTGAGACACTTTTGCCCCTCTAAGGGTATGGGCTATTGGGACTATGGCATCTTTTATGGCTCCCTCAGCTTTCTTCCTTGCTAGCTCAGACCTGCTGATCCATTGCATCCCACCCTGGTGAATATTCTCAACACTCTTGTTTCATTGTTCTCATCTGGAAAACCCTAGGCCAAGTTTAATCAAGCCATCTTACCCTGTACACTTCCAGAGGTCGTAGTGGGTGGAGAATGCTGCCCCAGCTTGTCAACTGAGCCCATGTTAAGTTGATGACCATGACTCCTTAGTTCTGCTTTCCATCACACATTTCTATAATCCATTCCATCTCCTTTTCCTCTAAAAATGGCGGTTGTCAAACTTGAGACTAAACTCAGATTGCTGGGCTCTGACCTCAAGGTTTCTCAGTCAGCTGTTTTGGGGTGCAAACTAAGAATCCACTTAGGTGCCCATGTGGTGCTATTGGCTGGACCACACCTTGAGAACTGCTGCTCTCTCAGCAGCAATGGCTTCTCCTCAGACCTCAACATCTATTGCTCTTACACAACCTCAGCTGTTCACACACACACACACACACACACACACACACATACACAGCTCCTGACACCACACATTCCTTTTATTTGGGAGCAGCACTCACAAGCATTTCCTTCCCAGTGAAGCCAGCCTTCCATATGTAAGCTGGACTCTTCCCTTGTATCCCTCTTTGAAACCCACAGTTGCCCTCTGCTAAATCTATCCCTAGATCAAGAACTTTGTCCTCTCTGGACTGTGCTGAGCCACATCAAGCGTCTTCAGGAGAACCCTGGCTCTCCACCTTTTCCTGTCTCCTTTTCTCACCACCATTCCCTGCACTTTATTTTCCTCGGCTTTCTTCAAACTCACCAGACACATTCCTACTTCATGGCCTTTGATTTGCTGCTGCCTCTTCCCAGAAGGTTCTATAAGGATGACTTGACAATCTTCTTCAAAACTTTATTTGAATGTTATTTTCTCAATTACACTTTCCTCAAGCAGTTCATCCAAAACTGTGTCACTTATTCCTCCTGGCCAGTAGCCCCAACTCTTTGATCCCCATTAACCCCAGATGCTCTCTACTCCCCAGTGTCACACAGGACCTGAAACTCAGTCCCAGCTGGATTCATTTGACATTAGACCAACCACTGTCTCTCTGATGGAAACCCTGAGAATTTGCTTTGGCCATATCTACTCATTTACTCTAGACATTCCTTCATCCTCTTCATCTCCTCACTTTGTAATGTGTTTGAAAACCAACTAGACATCTCATAGCTTGGTTCTGAATGGTAGTTAAATGTCAGTGGATCTTGAAGTCCAGCAGATTTCTCCTGAAAGGCCATTTCAAATCTTCAAATGTGCCTTCTCTTTTTTTTTTTTTTTTTTTGGTGCTCAAGATGGAACGCGACTGGGGCCTCGCACATGTTAAAGTGCCTTATCACTGAGATATATCCCCCACCCTGTCACCCAATTCTTAATATTCCATATGGCTATGCTTAATTTAAAACCAGGCTCTATGGGGCCAATTCATCTTCCTTTCTGTCAACTCATCTATTTCTATTTTAAATCCTACCAGAAGAGCCAAACAGGCAGGAAAAAAAAGAAGAAAGAAAAGGACTGTGATACAACCCTGTCCCGAAACAGTCACCCTGCCAGTGACACTACAGAAATTCCCCTGTCATTCAGGAGGTATCAAGTGCTCCTAAAAGACCAGCCTTGGCTGCAAGCAAGCTCTGCGGGACATCACGTCACCTGCGACAGGTCGAAGCAGAGAGGAATGAATTTAGCTGAATCCAGCAGAAAACTTATGCTGTGTGGTGCCCAGGAAAGAAAAGAAACAGTCAAAGTGACAAGACTGATGGATCAACCTTAAGGTTGAAGGACATGCAATTTCTTCTCCTCACAGAATCCAGAAAGAGAAGAGGTCATACAAAACCGCAGCAACTAAGGAATAAAAAAATGGCAATTAAATTTTTCGTGGACTTTCTCCGTAACTAGAATTTCATCACCTTAGCTTATGGAATAGTAGTTTAGTAATAAAAAAAAAAAAAAAAATGAAATGTCTGTTTAAAGTGTTAAGAAGTAGATTTTAAATATCTTATTTTCTCTAGCCAAGTGACTTAAACGGTAATAACAACAAGACAGGTACTGAAGCTGTAAATGTTTCCTGAAAAGTGACTGGGCTCAGTTAAAATCATGATATAGGCCTCCTTGGAGTGTTCTGTCGTGAGGGTGTCGGGGAAGGAACAAAGGTCACCTATCTCTTTCTTTGTACTCAGTGAAGTGACAGAAATCTGTACTCAGAACTGAGCCAGGAACACTGCAGGTTAGCAGGATGTTCAAAGGAGCATAAAAGTACAAAGTTTAAGAAGGAGAAGTGGAGGATGCGCTGAGACAATTGGACCTAGAAAGCAAAAATCTACCCACCTAGCAAAGGATTCTGCCCTAGAAGTTTTCCACTTACCAAGGAAATATATTTCCCCAACCTCATTTTTTCAAGGAACATGCCTTCCCTCTGCAAAGAGAAAGGACTGATTCTCTTGAGATGGCAAACTAAGCTGAAGCTCCATTACTGTCGCTTCTAGGAAACTTTCTGTTGCATAATTGCACCCAATGCTCCAGGGTAATCATTGCCCATCGGGACAGGCAGGCAAAGAGGCAGCACTCACCCTGCAAAGGGAGACTCTGGGCTGTTTTGAACTGCATTTACAGACTTAATATAACCCAGGAGATTTCACAGCCCACATGGGAAACCAAGTCTTCTTCTACTAGAATGTTTACTGTGTTTATTCCGAGAAAAGGAAACAGTTTTTGATGAGCATAACTTTCATTTATTGTGTTCATTACAAATGCCAATGAGAAGTCTCAAGGTAATTTTTTTATTGCAGCTTAGGATAAAATATATGATTTCCAGCATAAGCAAGACAACCGTAAATAGAACACAAATTTAATTTTTTTTATTTTTTTGAGAATACAAAATAGTGATTAAAAAAACAACATTAGAAATGATATAAAATTTCTAATCAAGTAATAGAAATTCAACAATAGTTGCTGTATTACATGATGCTATCTTTAAAGTAGTTGCTTAGGCTACCAGATATAAAGGTGTAAGATTGAATTTTTTTTTTTTTTTTTTTTTTTAGGGAAGGATTTACAGGGTGTTCAGGGACTCACTACTAGATCAGACTTATAGTGATCCAACTGTTTGCAGCCTCCTAATTGCCGGGATTACAGGAGCATGCTACCGTGCCCAGTCTCAGCTGGCATCTCAGAGCACCAGAGGCGACACAGTAGGCCTGGGAATTGAACCTCCAGTCCCTGCTCCTGTTTGCAGGCACATTCATCCACTGAGCTATTTGACCGGCCTGTAAGACTGATATAAAGAAAAAACAAAACAATGACAAAAGAGTTTTAACAAATTCAAAAGAAAAAAATTAAAAAGAATAAGAAGAAAAAAATTAAACATCAACTGTTTTCAAAAGACCAGCAGAAATCAACAGTATGGTTATCCAAACTATTCTGCATATATACCTAAATATAACTTTTCCCCTTCTTTCATTTGTCCTTTTCCTTATTCCAGTTTTTTCTTCCCATGGAACAAATTCTTTCCCTTTCACAGTATCTATTTTACCTTTTAGATTTTAATTACTCTTTAAGGTTCTCACATTAGTAAGATAACACAACATTTACACATGTGGATCTGGTTTATTTCATTTACCAACTGAGTCTCTAGCTGCATCCATTTACCTACAAAAGCCTCAAATTTATCTTTTTTATAGCTGAGTAATATTTCTGTAAAAATATCATCTTTTTTATCCAATCCTTGATTGGCATTTGAGTTGTTTCCAAAATTTACCTATGACAAATTGCACTGCTATAGACACGGATGCACATATATTGCTGTGGTATGATTTCGGTTCTTTTGGAAAAATACCTAGAATGGGAATTATATGCCAAAGGCTTACAGTTGACCCATACCTATCACCATGCACAAAACTAAAGTCAAAATGGGTCAAAGATTTAAATATTAAGGCTGAAACATTCAATGTTCTGGAAGAGAAAGGAGGTAGAAACGTTAAGGACATAAGAGTAGGTAAAGAGTTCATAAACAAAAATCAAACTGCACAGGAAATACTTCAAAGAATCAACAGTTGAGATCTTATCTTTTTGAAAAATTTCTGTATATCAAAAGAAGTCACCAATAGCATAAAAAGAAAACCCATGAATTGGGAAAAAAATTATAGCAGACTGTCCTTCAGACAAAGGACTCCCATCTAAAACATAAACAGCCAGGCATGGTGGTGCATGCCTATAATCCCAGCACTGAGGCAGGGAGGCTGAGGCAGGAGGGTAGGTACAAGTTCCAGACCAGCCTGGGCTACAAAAGTGAGTTCAAGGCCAGCCTGAGCTGCATAGCGAGACCCTGTCTCAAAAAAGAAAGAAAGAAAGAAAAGAAAATATATATATATATATATATATATATATATATATGTGTGTATATATATATATATATATATATATATATATATATATATATATATATAATTTTTTAAAACAGCCAATCCAAAAATGGGCATCTGAAATGAATATACACTTCACAAATGAAGAGAAACAAATGGCAAATATATATATGAAAAATGTTCAACATCAGTGATCATTCAAGAAGTGGAAATTAAAACAACACCGAGCTACCATCGTATACCAGAAAGAATGACTATCATCAAGTCAAACAATAACAAATGCTGAAGAGGTTGTGGAGAATAAGGAAGCCTTCTCCACTCCTGGTGGGAGTGTAGCCTGGTACAACCACTATGTAAATCAATATGGAGACTGCTCAGAAAGCTAGGATTGGAGGTTCTATTGAAGCCAGAACATAATTTTTGCTTGGTAAAATACCACCTCCTATATTTTTCAAGATAGACACAGCCTACATGGCAGTCAGCACTCAGTATGTGTGTTTCCACCACATAGCTCGGTGAAGGACTGTGTTAAGCCAAAGTAAAACAATAAAAGTGGAGAAACGGAGATCTCTAAGCAAGTGCCCATGGAAAGATACTCAAGGATTGAGTTTTGAACTGGGCGAACACAGAGGAGAGCAGCCAGGAGTATTCAGCTACTGTCAGACAGGTCCAACACAGCCAGGACCTGATAGAACCCTCCTGGAAGGGGCATCTGAAACTGTTGAAACTCCCCCACTTCCTGAGCTCTCTTTTATCTAATGATCTGTGTGTATTTAACTCTTGCCTCACACTGAGATAAAGCAACATACACATCATTCATTCCTGGTCTTCTGGTGACCTGTGTGCCCATGGTCCCCAACTCCGCACCCTGCATTCTTCAGCCTCCAAATGCACCTTCTCCCAGGGGTGGGAAAGCTCTTAGCACTCCCATGCTAACGATAGGAGAGTGAATACAACTGCTTTCCAGTCTTTCAACTACTTTGGTATTTTGAAAAACAAAGCAAAAAACAGGCAAAACTCTCTTGGTTCCAGGAGAAAACAAAAGAAATGATTATAATTTAGCTGACCACATGTAAAAGTAATTAATATTTTTGTTTAATAAGGGACAGTGCACCCCCCCCATACAATTAAAAGAGAAATACAGTTTTGTTCTCTGATTTTTATCCTATAATTATGAGGAAACTGAGATACTACCCTCAGCAAGTTTCCTGCCCTCCTCACCTGTCCAGCATGCTAGCTTGTATTTGTTCTTTGCACACTGGCTCTGTCTTATCTTTTTTTTACAAAAAAAAAAAAAAGATTTCTATGCATAAAAATGAATGTAATACGTAAAGAATTTTGTATATTTTTTATTTTGTGAAAAAATAAAACAAAATTAGTATAAATTAAATCATGTATGGAGTTCAAGAGATTGCTGATAGCCCAGACAGGATGCTAAAACCTAGACCTCAGAAGTGTTTTCCATCCTCCACAGAAAGACCAGCTGAGCCAAGTGAGTCAGAGCCATTCACGACCCCAGGACCCAGCTGGTTGCTCCACTGCCC
>PVKN010017734.1:0-16905 GCA_004027915.1 Capromys pilorides
AAGTTACTGTTTCGAGGTTGCACACTTCTTTGACAACGCCTTGTGTAATACTGGCAAAATGTAGTACCAACTAAATGTAGGGGTAATGGAAAGAAAATGTGGCATTACATCAAGAATTTCAAGGAACAGGTTAGCAAACATAATAAAAGATGTCAATACAATCTATGAAGAACTCTTTCAACAATATGTCAGATATTAATAAGTCATACCAAGCAAAACTGTCTTCTTTGCCTAACTACCTAGTAACACCTGGTTCTTTGACCTACCAGAAGTTAAATCTGGCTGTCTTCAGCTGTTTCCTATGTAATTATTATTTATTAAAGCCTGAGGTAAACCAAATACTATCCTGTATTAGATGTCTAGTTTTCTCATAATGACATTTAAGCAGGCTAAATAGTATCATTGTTCTAAGAATGTGGATCTTAAGATTCTGCAATTAAAAACAGTAATTTCATAGCAAACAGGATTTGCACACAGGTATTTTAGGTCTTTGCTTTGCCACAGTTCTCTTAGTAAAGAAGGCTACCTCTTCTCAGCTGATCTCTGGTGCTCCAACTCAATTCTGTTAACTGGCTATTTACTAAATAGTAAAAATAGTTCTCACAGTTTATTGAGCATCTAGCACTATAACAATTATTTCACTTAATCCTCCTTATATTCGATATCTCTGCCTTAAATTTCTTCCTTTTAAGTGATCTGTAAAGCTGAAAATTACAATCACAAAGCAATCTTCCTTAGGAATAGTTTTCTGAGTACATGGTTTTGCCATGTTGTATAAAAACATGAAAGTACCTAACTGCATTTTGACAACAATTTCAGCACTTATTTAATAATGTAAATATCTGCTATAGTAACAAATTTCAATTCAAACATCTAGGGCAATTAAACTTGAGAATATTTAAGATTTAAGGTGGGCTACAAAAAAAGTCACTTCTAAGTACTTTGGTGAACTGCCTGCCTCAGCCTGCCAAGTGCTAGGATTATAGGGGTGCACTACCATGCCTGGCTCAGTACTTAAGTGTAAAACTCAGGATTTTTGTAAAAAAACAAATTAGACCCTGAGGCTACATGAAAATGAAACAATGTCTACACTCTGTATTTGTATTTATTAGGTGCCTTAGAACTGCCTCATTTTTCTCATTGTTTTCAATTTGAATTTAAAAATAAACATAATAAAACTTCCCTTTGATTTCCTAAGTGTTTTTGTTGTGGTTATTATTATTTGGTATCAGAGACTGAACTCAGAAGCTTACACCTGCCAGGCAAGCACATGCCACTGAGCTAACTCCCCAACCCTTTGTTTTTTGAGATAAGGCCTTACTATGTAATTCAGGGAGGTTTGAGCTCACTAAACAAAATCCAAGCTGGCCTTGAACTTGTAGCAATCCTCTTGCTTCAGCCTCCCAAGTGCTGTGATTATAGGCTTGTACCATTATGCCTGGCTAATTAAACAATTTTTAAAAACTATTTAACATACTGGAGTTTGACATAAACTCTCTGGGACCCCACCACGAGTGGAAATGCAGTGGGTCGTTCCCCCCCAGACCCTATTACATGCTGCTTCCTCCACACACACTTTAAACTGGTGGTTAAGAGGCAATGCATTTGTGGGAAATACTACTATGTAGTTCAAGTATACCCATCAAAAAAGTGATCATCAGTAACCTTATAATAAACCTGGACGTTAGTCAGATGCTCCAGTTAGCATAGCATTCACAATAATATAATATGATATAATATAATATAATGTAATGTAATATATATGCAACCTGAATCAGACTGTCCTCTTTTATCCTTACTACTCAACCAAGCTAGGCTATTAACAAATGACTACCTGCATGGAATACTTGGTAAAAAACAAAACAACCTATCATCCTTACAATAATTATGGTTTTAAAGCACTTGATCAAGCTAACCATGTGACTGAAAATAATCTTTTCAAACACTGGTATTGTTCAGAAATTTGAAGCTAACAATGATTATCCAAGATGTAGTGATAAAGTTTAAGATAAATCCATTAGAAATGTGATTATGCCAACTAGAACATATACTGTATGTTTAAGCGGTGCAGACAGTGAGAATGAGAGTTTGAGCATGAGTTTAAATTTTTTAAGGAAACTGAGATTCAAGATAATAATATGTAAGAGTTGGCAAACCTATACCAGACAAAGAAGGAGCTGAAAACCATTATATCTATTACTACATAACCAATCTAGACAGATAGCAAGCAGGGGACCTCTGACAAAGGTTTTGTCACCCACCTCCACCTTTAGTGCTGGAGACTGTTCCCCAGGTTCTTACAAATTCTAAGTACTCTCTTTATCATCAAGCTACACTCAACCTGTAAAACAAGTTCTGAAGACAATATCTGCATGATACTGTTAACATGACTTAAAACATTTCCAAATTTAAAGCTAATGTGGCAGGACCCTCCTGAAGGAAAGCGGTGGAAGGGGAGCTTTCTCAGAATCAAGAAAGATGGTATGGCCCAGTTAGTTCCTAGATACACATGTAATTCTAGTACTGCTCTGTAACACAGACTGTACCCAGTCAAGCTTTAGTGTGTTAGTGTGTTACCATTTATGAGAAGACAAAGGCACAAAAAATTGCATGAAAGGCAAAACTCTGCCATGTCTGGGGCTCAGCCTGTTAGGTATGAACCCACTGAGCCCCTATGCTGGCACAAATAAATGCTATTCTATGGGAAAAGCCTTGGTGTCCAGCCTCTCAGCGAGATCTTGCTACATTTCTTGCAGGCTCACTCCAGATTTGGAGAGCTGAAGTCCTCGTGTGTTCCACATCCTTTGTACTAGGACATGCAAACTTGCCTGGTGCTGTCCTAGTGTCAGTAAGCCGTCTGACCTGTAGGGAGATTGGCCCCTCCTAGAATACCTGGGTGAAAATCCTACATGCACATTAGCAGGTGATGCTTGGAAACTAGCGTGGGGAGCACTGCTATTCAGACTGGTAGGAGCCCAGGTTCCTTCTGGTTAGCTCGCCTCTGAGAGGCAGAAGGTGAGTCACATCACCTCCTGGAGTTAGGGTTGCCTCATGAAGGTTCACTAAAACTGCAGCTGCACACTATAAGGTGTTGGGTGTTGGACACTGGGCAACAGGTTGGAGTCTGTGTTTGTCCATGAGTGAGATGGATAGTGGCTAACAGATGCCTGAAGTATCTCTGAGAGCAGGGCAGAGGCAGATAAAGCAAGCACATCCCCTCCATATTAGCCATTCCCTTCCCATATATTCCTCTGTGCAAAGTCCACTAGGGGGAGGAGATTGAGTGGAAAACAGAAAACAAGTGTAAAACAACTCCCCTAGAGTGTATGTTAAAGAATTTAAAAAAGGATAGTTGAGTGATTACAATGTTAACTCTTGGAACATTGAACATTCTATGAAAATGACTGGCCATAAAAATGAATGGGGAGGGTGGTGTCTCCTGAGGGCTTACTTGATAACTAGCCAAGTTTACGGGGCAGTTGTATGGGACCCCAGACTTTTTGATCAACTTCCTTATATTGACTTTTGGCAAGTTGTGGTCCTGTCCTGTCCATCTTGGCTAAAAGTCTGCATTCAAAACTGCAGGGTGATGACAGCCAGAGTAACAGCCATCTCCACATGGTGTCTGAGGAGCACAGGAGGTCTTACCACCTCTGTCATGGCCAGTTGCTCCTGCTGTAAAGGCCCCACCAGAGATAAGTCAACCCACCAGAGGTTGCCTCTACCTTAACGTTGCCTGAGGCCTCCCCAGAGACCTCCTCCAACAGAGGTACTCTGGTACACACATACTTCTAGGCACTCATTGAGAGGACCCCTCCAGATGTTTGACCTGCTGGCTCCACCATATAGATCTTGCTTCAAGAGGTGTGGGGACCCCTCCACTATAACCAAGAGGGGCAGATGACCTCCTTAATTGGAAGAATCACATCCCATCACTTATTGGGAAGCCTTGATGCAGTCTATTATCCAAACTGGACTGACTGCTGACAACTTCTGACTTTATTCGACACTGAAGAGCACTGCCAAGTCACTCAAGTTGCCACATGCTGGTTTGAAGAAAACGCTCCCCAGAATGCTGGACCCTGGCCTGAGGTTTATGCCTATGAACATTTTCAGGATAAAGACCCCTGATGAGACTCAAATGCAGAGGGGACTCACCAAGATCACATAGTATCAGGAGAGGGCCTGCAGACTAAACACCTGCTTAGGCAAGTGCAGGGACTAGGGTTCAATTCCCGGCAAAACATATCATGCTGTCCCCACCCCTGGACACATTGAGCTGGCAACCAAGTCCAGGCATGGCAGCACACACCTGCAATCCCAGCACTGGTGAGACTGAGAACAGGAGAATCACTATGAGTCCAAGCTGCGTAGTAGGACTCCATACCAAGTACATTTAAACAAACAAACGAACAACAACAACAAAAAACAGTACCAGGAGGCCCTCCTAAATGGTCTGAAGATGAGAGGAAAGAGGGTCTTGAATATGAGCAAAACATTGGAGGCACTCTAGAAAGTCTAAGCCATTTCTATGAAGAGGCTATGTGAGGCATTCCATCTGTATATCCCACAGGTGGCTAAGAACCAATGGAAAGTAAATATGGCATTCATTAGTCAAGCTCATGGAGACACAAGCTATAGAAGCTATAGGGTTTAGCTGGAGTAAACACTAGCCAACTGTGTGGAGGTTGCAAGATGAAGAAAAAGGTGGACTTGCTGACAGCAACCCTGGTGAAATGGTTGGGGCTCCCCTCTGAGGATATGTCCAGGGGCAGAGCACTGGGCCAATGAGAATGCTAACAGGGAAGCCGATCGAGAGGGCCACCCTGCCCAAGAACAAAGCTGGACTGGAACCAATGTGCCTACTGGCGCAGGTCTCGACACTGGAAGAACAAATGTCCTTACTGAATAGAAAAGTCTCCCCCTCCCCTGAACCAAAAAGCACAGATTTGGTAGTCTAGAGCTGGTACCAGTTGGGTCAAAAGCCAAATGGGATGCCACATGATTTTGTAGGGTTGGCTACCATGGGAAAATATCAGGACAAGGCTTGCCCAAGTTCTACCTTGTTGAGATGTTGACAATTCTTCCCTGTTAGCATTCTCAAGATCCTATGGTCTGAATGATCAGACCATAGGCCAGCCCACTGACCTCATGGTGGACACAAGGGCAGAGCACTCTGTAGTGACTCAACCTGTGGGCCCCCTCTCAGAAACAAGTCACTACTAAGGGGGCCACTGACTAACAAGCACACTGCCCTTTCTTGCTGCCCCCAAATCATTCATGAGTGTCTGTAGCTCCCTGACTCCCCCATAGGTTTAATGGGTCAAGATCATTTAAGAAAGCTATAGGCTCAAATAACTTTCAACTCCTATGAACAGGCTGTTCTGACTCTGCATAAATCAGAGTCCAAATCATGACCCTTGTGATTTTCCAAGGAGAAAAATGGTACCTCTACAGTCTCATAGTGAGCTTCCCTTCAGAGTACTTGGAGCAGGAGCTAAAGACAATCCACCAGATTGGCCCAGAACAAACTCCAGAACTGCAAAACTAAAGTCAGGAGGAAAGCCAATTCACCAGACAGTATTTCATCCTGAAAGGCCCAGATAGGGATCCAGAGACTACCGGAGAAGCTCTTAAACTACTGGATCCTGTACCCTTGCCAGTCATCTTGGAACACACACACTTCCCTTAAGCAGTGCAGAAGCTGGGCACAGACTATCAGGCAATTCAGGATATGCAAGCCCCATAAAGCCAGCCAGTCTTTTCCTTCCAGTGGGAAAATCTAAAAGATGGTGGCTAAGGCCAACTGACTTGGAAAAGGATACCCCAAGGGTTTAGAAGTTCCCTAATCATCATGATGTTGCCTACTGATCTAAGAACTTTTCTAGTTCATCAGCATGGCTATACCCTGTCCTAGTATGTAAAGCACTTATTGCTGGCCAGGTCTTAGGGAGGGCTGCATGAAAGGAAATCAGTAGCTCCTTATTCTCCTGCAGGAGGCTAGCTACAAGGTCTCCAGAAAAAAGGCCAAGATTTGTAGGAGGTCAAATACCTTGGTTTTCATTTGTCATATGGACATTGTCAACTCAGATCTGAGAGAAAACAGAGTCTGTTCAATCCCTATAACAACAAACCAAAGCTATGTCTGGGAGTTCCTTGAGGAACTCCTTGAGGAATTTATAGAATTTGGATACCTAACCTCCAAAGCTGGAGAAAAGAGAACCTCTATTATGTGAACAAGTACAACAAAAGGTCTTGGAAGAGCTCAAACAGGCTCTCACTAAAGTACCAGGCCTAGGTCTTTCAGACATGACTAAGCCCTTCTTCTATGTCTACAAACATACTGCCACAGCAGTGAGTGTTTTAACCCACATATTGGGGACATGGCATTACATGGTGTTTTACATACCTCTCCAAACAACTTGACTCTTGATGCTCAGGGCTGAACACTCTGTTTGTACTTATTTATTTTTTTTATATTTACTTACATTTTTCAAGACAAGGTCTCGCTGTACAGTCTAGTCTGGCAGTCTAGTTTGGAATTCTCTCAGTGCTGGGATTACAGGTATGTACCATATGCACAAATAGCTTTTCTTTTTTTGCAGGACCGGGGTTCGAACTCACGCCCTTGAACTTGCCAGGCAGGCACTTATGCCACGGAGCTATCTCCCCAGCCCCTTGAACACCCTGTTTGTGAATGTTTGCAGCTAATGCCCAGTTGGTGGCAGAGGCTGACTGAGTACCAAACTCTGTGACATTAACAAAGTATAAGGAATAATACTAGGTAACACCTGGATGATTACATATCAGGAAACACTGTGAATATCCACACATTCAGTTTTAAGTGGTGTGGCACCTGGCCAAGCCAGCCAGATCACGACTGCACTGAGGTCATGGTTGAGGTGTTCTTCATCTAACCAGATTTGAAGGATTAACCTTTCAAGGACCCCGTTCCTGAGTATTTCACTGATGATAGTAGTTTTATGAAAGAAGAAAAACACCTTGCAGGAGGATACTCTGTGGTAACACTGAGTTCTTCACTGGGCACAAAGCAGAGCTTATCACACTAATCCACATTCTCTTAACTAGTGACAGGGATACACGTAATATATATACAAGAGCGGACTTCACCACTCTCCACATACATGGAGCTTTTTATATAAAGAAAAGGGTCTAATAAACTCAGGAAAAAAAAGACATAAGATATGGCCGAGAAATCCTTGAATTACTAAATGCTGTATTGACCCCTAAGAGAGAGGCAGTCCCATACCGCTGGGGACACTAGAAGGGAGACAGTATGGCTGCTCTGAAACACTAGAAGGCAAAGTGCACCCACCTCCAGGGGAATGCAGAACCAACAGCTGTGGCTGCCACACTGCTCCTTAGTCCATCTGCAGATGCTAAATACACAAAATGTGGGAGTGCTTGGATTAAGATGAGGCATACAGGCTATCTCCTAGATGGCTGGAGAAAATCTGAAGATAATAAAGACTACAATTCTCAGGTACTAGCTCCAACATGTGTCAAAAAGTTTCATGAGAACACTCATATGGGCCCAATGGCTCTTGAGACCACTGTGGGTTAGCATTTCTATGTAGTGTGTGAACGATGTGAAATATGTGCCACAAGACAGCACCTGCGGTGCAGTTTTAGGGGAGCCACATCTGAAAATTTGTGGACTTCAATGAACTTCCCTGAGCCAATGGCTACAAGTATTTGTTAGTCTTTGTGTGTATCTTTTCAGCCTAGGTAAAGAAGCCCAATCACATGGAAAAGGCATCTGAGTTCTTTTTGGGAGGAGATCATTACTCATTTTGGAATTCTCATTACCATAGGATCAGACAACAGGTTGGCATTCATCACAAAGGCGGTGCAGCTGGTGGTTAAAGAAGTAAAGATTACTTAAGAGACTGAATAAAATAAACTGACTGTAGAGCTCAGAGAAAGTGGAAGGAACCAACTACACTCTGAAGCTAATGCTGAGCAAACTTGCAGGAACTCACTTGCACCGGACTGGCTCTTGCCAATAGCCCAACTAAAGGTTATCTCGAGTTTCACGAAACAGGGTTTTCTTCACGAAACAGGGTTTTCCCCCTATGAAATTCTCCATGGGCCACTCTCTCTTCTTATTAAGGACATAAAAGGGAATTTAAGGGAGCACGATAACCTCACTTTGAGGCAACAAATATAGGCATTAGGCTCAGCCACATTACACTAATGGGTTAGGGAATGTTTGCCCTTAAGTTTGACCACAAATGCTAACTCCTTTAAACCAAGGAATGCTGTGAATAAAAGAATAACCAACCTCTAAAACCTCTTTGGAGGGCCTCATGCACTGATATCCTATTCACCTCCACTATAGCAGTGGTGGCCAAGATAGTACCCTGGAGTACACAGGAGAGTGAAGCTCCCAGAATGAATCCCAACCAACTGACAATGGAAGCTGACAATCTGAAAAAAAGCCAGCTGCAACCTCAGAGATACCACTGCGGAACAACAGCCCTGTTCCAGCAACCTAGAGACTGACTGACTAGTCTACGCATGGCAGAAGCCCGAGAACACTGTCAAATGGCAACACAAACTGATTGCATCCTTTTTAGTGACTGGCCATCTATTACCAACTGCTATCCCTGGTTCTTTACTTGGAACTTCAGCTCTGATTTTTGCCACAGCCCTTGTGCCTCAGTTGGAGGTGTTTTAGCTGGGACAACTGGGAAAAACAAGGCATAATAGTACTCCTTCAGAAGGCAGCTGCTATATCAGGTTGTCAATCAAAGGCCTGTAACCCTATAGGTTTGCCAGCATAACCAATGGGGCATCTAAGTTGGCACACAGATCCATGGGCAAAGAAAAGACTGAGGGACTGTGCTGTATTTCAAGTCACTACTGCCCATTCAACCATCTTCAACCATTCCTTTTACAAGCAAATAAAAGGTAGCACCCCTGCCATTTCAGTCACAATCAGAAACTTGTTTCTAGCCTTAGCAAACACTGTAGCCCAAACTCTAAAGATCTCTTGCTATATATGTTGGGGAACCAACATGGGGGAAATCTATGGCCATGAGCAGCTAGAAAACTATATTCTTGCAAATCTTAAGGTGGAACAGGGTGCTCCTACCCTACCTCTGGGATTGGGCTTCTCCAGACCTCAATAATTTGAAAAAACTGCCTTGCCTGCTGGGAAAAATGTTCATTGTCCCTGTAAGAACTCTAACATGCCTAACATGCCAAATATTTTGTAACTACCCACGAAATCCAACGGTGGGGGTCCTCAGAATTATCTTGAACTATATCCACACCCCTTGTCTAATTTCTCCCAAGGCTTGGAAGAATGTTAATACCACTATCAAACAGCCAGGTGGACTACACTTGATATGTGGGAGAAGAGCCTATACTGTACTTTTGCCTACAAACAGATGATGAAGGAAGTCAGAGATCAAGTTCTGGTCCCTATGGAAAGAGTAGGACTCAGAGAATGATTTGCAGGATGGTTTTCAATCTTGGGGGATTCACAACCCTCATAGGTGCCATGCTCCTAAATTTTGGGAGCTTGTCTAGTCCTACTCTGTGCCTAGCTCCTTTGGTTATATAGTCTGTTCCCAGTCTCACTGAAGCATTGGTCAGGGAAAACAAAACAAAACAAAAAATGGTCACACACAAGATGCTTCTATGCAAGTATAAATCTTTAGATCAAGAAGATGCTCTTTGACCCAAGATTAAAGGGGTTCAAGCAGGGTAGAATGTGGCAGGACCCTCCTGAAGGAAAGTAGTAGAGAGGAAGCTTTCTTAGAATCAAGATGACATGACTAGTTAATTCCTAGATACACATGTAGTTCTAGCACTGCTCTGCAACATGAACTGTGCCCAATCAGGCTATAGTCTGTTAGTGTGTTACCATTTACGGGAAGACAAAGACACAGGAAATTGTACAAAAGGTAAAACTTTGCCATGTCTGGGGCTCAGCCTGTTGCATATGAACTCACTGAGCCCTGTGCTGGCAGAAATAAATGCTACTATTTGGAAAAAGCATCAGTGACCAAAAAGCCTCAGCATGCAGCCTCTCTGCAAGAATCCTGCTGTACTAAAACTTTCAAAATACTTATAGTTTCAGCATCTGAACTGCTCAGCTTCTAGTCTGCTCACAGGAATGATCTCTTTATCTATCCTATTCACAGAATTAAAGCTTTAAGAGTATTTTCAAGAGATGACTTCTATACCAGTTAGCTTAAGACTGCACAATAAAAGGTACACAGGCCAGAAAAGGAATCTCTTTAAATTGTCTGTGTTGTTTTAAATTATACATCAAGTGAGTAAAAAAGTGCTAACTCTGTGGTACTGTAGTTTTTACATCATTTTATTATTATCCAGTACTAGGCACAAGACTAGTGATTTTTATCTTGAAATAGATAGAAAACAGCTGGGCGTTGTGGTGCATGCCTGTAATCACAGTGCTTTGGAGGCTGAGCCAGGAGTATTGCTATGACTTTGAGGTCAGCTTGGACTACAGAGTGAGTTCCATGCCAGCAAGACCCTGTCTCAAGGGAAAAAAAGGAATAAAGAAAATAATTTCAAATATTTGTGCTAATTGTACCAAAAAAGCTTGTTAGCATCCCTAATATGTAGCTCTAAGACTACCACGCATGTTAAGATGATCAGATTTATATTTCTTTTTTTCTTTTTTTTTGGGGGGGGAGGCCACAGGACCAGGGTTCGAACTCAAGACCTTGCATTTGCCAGGCAGGCACTTGTGCCACGGAACTATCTCCCCAGTTCCTAGATTTATATTTCTAATAAAGATAATATATACCTTTTTATACTTTAGCTCCACTATTACAAAAAGGTTCCTGGCTTTGAAAGTACAAGTTTATTGTTTTGAGGTTTTTTTCCACAGAATAACTGAAAGTTCAAGACACAAATAATGTTTATTTAAATATTCTGTAGATAACAACTCTCCAAAAAGGTCTGTACCCAGTTTTTTACTCTGCCAATCTACAAATGTGTATCTCCATTTCCCCATGCAGTATTACATATTTGAATCATTTTTATCTTACCAAATTTCCAAGTTGATAGGTGAGAAATGTGAGACTTAAAAGTCTGAGGCCCACAAAATTGCAACAACAATAACAACAGCAACAACAATACACCCAAAAAAAAAACAAAAGAAAAGAAAATCACGTTTCCTCTTTAGCTGGCCAAAATTTGCTCTGCACCTTTAAATATAAACACCTACTAACATTCTTACTATGTATAGAGTGGTTTCCAATGCATTCTTGAACAACATTGATTTACATATGTTCACCGTTATCACATTACAGACAACCTCAGTGAAATAACCAATTAACTCAAAGTTAATAAATGGTAGGACATATATTCCAACTGAGTCTGGCTCTGGAGTCCATAATATTAATGTTGGCCTTTGCTGCCTGCCCCTCAAAAATTCATTCTTTTACCAACTACTCTTAAGTCTATACCATTACTATAAAATTTAAAATATCTTGACTGCACAAATCTAGAAGCATAAAGTTAAAAATAAGGGTTGGCTCTGGAATTTAGGATCTGACTCTAAGCTACTCTGAGGGATTCATAATCAGGTTCTTCTCTGGAGTTGCCTCCTAAGCCCAAAATCCTAGGCGAAAGAGGTACCTGTTACTATAGCAATCAACACTCTACTTCACTGTCCATCTCTTTAAAGTAAGACAAGCATTAAACAGGTAATGGCCAGCCGCTATAGCAGAAAATCAGAGAATGGTGATGGTAATGCATTCTATCCTATATCTTTTTTTTTGAGAGACAGGGTTTCACTATGCAGTTCAAGCTGGCCTTGAACTCGTGGCCATCCTCCTGTCTCTGCCTCTTGAGTGCTGTGATTACAGGCCTTGCTATCCCGTATACTTCTTTTGGATGTCTCTCTGAACATCTATGTTCACTACCAGTTTTTATCTGCTCATCAGTCTGGCAACCACAGAAGCTTATTTTGTGCTCATTTTTACAATGTTCTTCTAAACTGAATTGGACTGAATGAAAGAAAACACAAAATTTTTTGTATTAAAAATATTTTAAATTGATAGCTTCATTTACTACACATAATAATCTACTCTCCTTGGTGAAGTGATTTACGAGACTAGGTTTTTAAGTGAGAAAAGATCTGTCCTCAAGAATGTTGTATGATGCTGACAGAAACACTGCAAAGGCAACCCTGAAGGTCTAACTCTAAAATTTTTAATTATATCATTTTCCAAGAAAACGAACAGAACTTGCCAAGCTTTTGGCTGCTATTTTGAAGCTCATTTGAAAGGATTTGAAAAAAAACAAAGTGTCTCTTAAAATATCAAAGGCTTGGCCAAATAGCTCAGCAGATTAAAGCGCCTGCTTAGGCAGAGCAGCACCTGCTCCAGCTGCCATGTGCTGTGCTGGGGGGGGCGGGGGGGGGGGGGGTGTTGCGCTGAGAGCAATTCAGACTGGGCATGGTGACACTCGCCCATAATCCCCATGCTTGGGAGGCTGAAAAAAGGAGAATCACTACCAGTCCGATCTACATAGTGATATCCTGTAGACCCTATACTAAATACATAAATAAAAAAATCAACAAATTGTAGTATTAGCACTATATTGTTCTTTGCTCTTAACACTGTGCTGCTGTTTGCATAGGACTGTTTATTAACCAGACCCAGTTTTCTTACATTTTTGTGAAGCTGGATTTTTTTCCATGTGCCACTAAACATTCAACTTGGTACCAGTCTGACATTTAAGATATAGTTCTTCTTACACGGATTTTACTGTCTGTTCAATTTACTGATAAGACTTTTATTGAATTTTATAAATCTCTTCCCCCCAGAATGTTTTCTTCTTTAACTTGTCTTATAATTTACTTTTCTTTGAATACTATGTACTTACCCAAGTACTGTAAAAATAATCCTTTTTCCACTGTTTATGTCTAACTTCACCATATTAATTTTCCTATTGGATATCAGAAAATTTTATCCAACTAGTTTTTGTATCATTTTCATGCAGATAATTAAAATATGTACTAAGATACATCACTTAATCACTAATTTTGAGTTAAATATACTTTCATTATTTATTCATTTTTGTCTTTTTGAGAGAGGGTCTCACTACACAGTTCAGGCTGGCCTTGAAGTTACTTTTGTAGCCCAGGCTGGTCTTGAACTCACATTGATCCTCCTGCCTCAACCTCCCAAGTGCTGGGATTACAGGTATGTGCCACCATGCCCAGCTGAGTTAAATATACTTTTAAAGTGTGTTCGAACTCACAACCTTTCACTTGCCAGACAGGCACTTGTGCCACGGAGCTATCTCCCCAGCCCCCTATACTCATTGTTGTAAGGATCCCAAAAGTAAAGCCAGTCTGCATACTCACTTTAGAAGATTGGGTCAGGAGGAGCTAATTTTTACGATGAGGAAAGCAAGCAGCATCCTGAGTAAAGATAAGAATGTTTTCCAACATATACTGAACACTCACTATCATCTGGCACTGTGCTACGTGCTTCCCCACCGCCTCCCCACTTTTTTTTTTTTTTTTTTTTTACGGTACCAGGGATTAAACTCAGGACCTTGTTCATTTACAAAACAAAAACCAGGTAAGCGGCCTGCTTGAGCTCTAGAGTAGTACAAATCGCTCCTTCACTCAAGAAATAGTTATTGAATATGTATCACGTACCACGTGCTGTGCCCAAATATTATGACTATAGAAACAAAAGAGCCTTGGGGAACTTAGACAGCACCCACTTAGTCCACTAAAGCATTGTCTACAGTCATCTAAAACATTATTTGGATTTTGGAAAAATTTCCAAAATGCATGAAACAAGCCAGCAAAGTTTCAGAACCACTGACTGATCACTATTACTACCATCTTAACTTTGCTTTCTCTAATTACCATAGGAAAATCCCCAAAAGTAAACTGGGGTACCTCTCCAGTATGGACATAGCTTGGGAAGTTTAGGTAGAGATGTTCTGAAGATTCAATTCAAGCATTTGTTCTTCCTATCTTTTAAAATGGCATCCTTGGGCTGGAGAGATAGCTCAGTAGAATAAGTGCTTACTTGGCAAGCACAAGAGCCTGAATTCAATCCCCAGTTTCACAAAAATCAATCAATCAATCAATCAATCAATGGTGTCTTTTCCATAGGATATTCTTCATTATTTAGCTATACTGATCTTTCTGGACAACCTTAAAGCTTCTTAAGTGACAAGAAACTGACATAACTCATCTCTGTGTTCTCAGGTTATACGAAAATTTTACTTAATATTTGACCTACATCTGCTATTTTACTTTGATGCAAGCAAAGGAAGTAGATTGCCATTACAGCATTTTTTTTCCTTCAGAAATCCCATAATTTGTGTTTTTTGAAAAAGACTTTTGCACTCCCACAGCCTATAATAATAATTAACCATCATAAGTATATTTAGTACTATGAACAAGGTAGACTGGATTTACTGTGATTATCTGAATATGTATTTTATATACAAGTAAAGCTCACCTGACCCAAGTTAGGGTGAAAATCTTACATTCTTCATTTGCCCTATTTCTTGCCTGACTTTGTAGCTTCTTCCTACACAGCTACCAGGATACCTAGCAATCTTGTGTCTTAATTCTTGGGAATTGCGATGCAAGCTAAAACTTGATACTCTCATGTTAAAGAGTAAAAATCACCCCTCTTCCCATTTTTCTTTGTTGTTGTTTATCTAGCATAATACCTTATATTTAGTTGGGGATGAGAGATCTATTGAGAGGCTCAATACTAACTCTGGACCAGGAGAGATTAATATCATGTTAGTAACATAAAAACAAAAATGCTTTTTTGCAAACAAAACTTTACTGCACATTAAAATAAGCAGTCAGATGAATTTTAAGCCACAGTAATATAATTTCTATACTGGAAATTTAACAAAGGGAGGTCAGCAAATTTTGAAATGTAAAAATTTATTTTAAATACAATAAATATGTTGCATTCTATATCAGATAGAACACTGAATTGGCTGAATTGAGCAACATGGTGGAGAGTGAAGAACAATTGATGGAAACAAGCTAGTGTAGAAACAGAATGAGTGCTTTAATAAAACATGATTATGCCTCAAAAAATGTGTGTGACCCCACGCCTAATGTGCCAGTCCTGCTCCTGGGGCATGCTGAGGTGGCAACTGAGACTGGGCATGGTGGTGCATCCTGTAATCCCAGCTCTTGGGAGGCTGTAAACAGGTGGATCACTACAAGTCCGATCTTGTAGTGAGACCCTGAACACCCCGTGGATCCTTCCTAAAATACGAAATATGTGAGAGCAGTTCAAATACAATCAGATGAAGAATGTGATAATTGTGGAATATTTTTCAGTTTTCTGAAAGAGTATTTTAAAAATCATCTTTAAAGGTTTTGTGAATGTCACAAACACCAAACAGCAAAGAATCATCATCCTTAGGTAACAACTGGATTATCGGACTTCCCTCAAACCACAACACCTACTCTTCATTTAGGTCCTTATTGCCCTCTCTTGGCAACTTCAAGGAATTGATTCCATACAGCCTCAAGAGATTGCAAAATCCTTGAAAATTCAAATCTCTTACATAATGTAGCATAAAATTTCCATGTAACTTGTCCATACCCTTCTGTACATTTAAATCATTATATACTAGAGAATAATGACAGAAAGTCTGTACAGGTTCAACACAGATGTAGTTTTTGAGTATTTCTGATCCATGGTTGGATAAATCCATGAGTGTGAAATCCAGAAATACAAAAGGTCAACTGCACTTTCTGTACAACTTGTCAATTATTTTCTATTTCCCTTACTATGTGCTCTCAAAGTAGTAAATTGCAGACCAAAACTTAAGTTAGTGAAACTAAACTTTCTGTGTATTTAAAAAAACATGTCTTTGAAATAATTTGCTTGAATAAGATGGAAGATGTGGGGTCAGGGAGATAGCTCAGCAGCATAAGTGGCTGCCTAGCAAGTACAAGGTCCCAAGTTCAATCCCTGGTACCAAAAACACACACACACAAAGATGGCAGATGCATAAATTAACAATAAGCAAGAATTTAAATAACAGGACAAAAAAAAAAATCCTACATGCATTGGAAATCAAGTTATACACATAGGAGTCATACTCGGAAAACTTTTCTACTCAGTTTTAAATTTTGCAAGTTTCTTTTTTTCCCCCGGTACCAGGGATTGAAATCAGTTTTAAATCTCGATCATGATGAAGAGACTGGAAACAATGAAGGAGAAGCTCTCCTGGAGAATGAATCTCTTGTTACTCAGCTACATTAATCTTTCTCCTATGTTACCAAATAAATACTCCCAAGTAACCAGATCCCATTTGTCTAAATAAAGGTAAGTAACTTGATCAGTAAGTGATAGGTCCTCAAATTCTAACTGAAAATATGAAGCCCCCCATTTTTAATAGTCGATTCTTTTCCATAATTAATTAATTTTGAGAGTAGGTCTTACTATGTAGTTTGGGCTAGCTTTGAACTCATGGTAATCCTGTCTCACAATTACACGTGTGCAACATCATGCCTGGCCACAAATCATATATTTAATATGTAATTTTTAAATTAAAGAAATTCAGAAACATTTTGCCTCAATAAAAGAAACAGATAAGTAGCTTCAAGCATTTAAATAGCATGTCATACAGAAAGCAGATGTGGTACTTCACGTAACTCCAAAGTGAAAGTTACAAGATCGAAGGGCTTTTGTTTAAAAAGTTAAAGCATAGCTGGGCGTGGTGGCGCACGCCTGTAATCCCAGCACTTGGGAGGCTGAGGCAGGAGGATCGATGTGAGTTCGAGACCAGCCTGGGCTACAAAAGAGCTCAAGGCCAGCCTGAACTGCATAGCAAGACCCTGTCTCAAAAAAAAAAAAAAAAAAAAAAAAAACAAAAAAAAAAAAA